>JAQQSZ010019373.1:0-10377 GCA_028646595.1 Phalanger gymnotis
GGGGGTGGAAATGGGGAGAAAATTTGTAATTCAAACGCCTGTGAAAATCGATGCTGAAAATTAAACATATTAAAAATAAATTTATTTAATGATAAAGAAAAGAAAACTCTAGCACTCAAAATAAATAAAAATATTGTTAAGAACTTCCTCCCTTTTCCTTGAGGGAATTCATCACTATGGGGCATGGTAGCAATGATACTCTATCTCAGCCATCTATCTATAAAGGAATAAAAGGGGATCCCTATCCAGAGCCTCTAATTGATTTAGTTGTCTGCCACAATAAATTCTCAGTTAGCCGTCACCACAGCCCATGGAACTCAAGTGCAAGAACATCTCAGCATTGGTTCCATTAGGCCAGGGCTGTCCAAAATATGGCTCGCAGGTCGCTTGGGGCCTGCAGTGTGATTTATGCAGCATGCCTACAAGCGTAGAAATTTATATAAATGCTTTAGTAAACAAAGCTGAGCTACCACAGAGCTCTCACTAAAATGGCAGATCAAAATATATTGTCTATTGCTTCAATAAAAACCTAAGGTCAGACAGCCCTGCATTAGGCCACAAACCCTCAGGAGCCATTGATCCAGTGGTTCATTAAGTTTCTGTTGGAATATGTCATGCAACTTGCCCAGTTCCTTAGTGGTACAGGCCACCAATCCTCTACTCCCTTGTAATGGTAAAAACGGTGGGACTTTTTTACTGTTTTCTCTTTTGGAAAGCTAAGGTAATCAAGTACCTTTGAGTCTTGCCTTTCAAATGTAATGGCAAGCAAGGGGGACTTTTTGCTGTTTTTTGTTTGAGTGCTTCTCAGCACTGAGGTAATCAAGTACCTTTCATGAGTCTTGCCTTTGTTTCTTTGATTGAATCAAGAGTCTTTGATGACCTGCTTAAGAAGCAAAAAAGCCTAGTTCACATAGTTCACATGGGTTTGAGTCCTATGGTTGCGATGCCCTCTGACCCTGAGAAGGGTATACAAGATCTGAGGTTGGCGTTTTGTTTTGGGGCTCTCACTCAGTGGAAGGATGTTGTGTGAGTTGACCAGACGAAATTCTGGGTAGCCATCATCGAGCACCCCCTGGCTTTGAAAACCCAGATTTTGTTGCTTCTCTTTCTGGCAACTATGTATGTATTGCTATGAATAGACTGGTTTGTGTTATTTGCTTTGTTTATATAATTTCTGCTTGTAATTTCTGTTTGTATTCTCTCTGAAGTTCAGGGTATTCACTCTTCCCCCTGAACTAAGTTAATGATATATATTTAATTAAAGTGAGATTGTAAACCCCTTAAAGTTGCTTTTCTTAGAAAAGCAGATCAAAGAACCAGTGCTAGCAGCCCTCTTGTGTGCTGGTATTATTGATCTTATGACCCCACAGCAGCTGCTAGCAACATTGTTGTTACATCCTCAAGCTAACAAATCATCCTCCTCCCAGGAGATGTGGCTAGGCAGCACAGTGGGTAGAAAATTGGCTGAAATCAAGAAGACCTGAATTCAAGCCTGGCCTCAGACACTAGCTATGGGACCCTGGGTAACCTCTCTCAGCCTTGGTTTTCTCAACTGTCAAGTGAGGATAATAACTGCATTTACCTCCCAAGGTTGTTGTGAAGATCAAATGAGATTATTTTTGTAAAGTGCATAGCACAGTGCCTGGCACATACAGTAAGTGCTTAATAAATGCTTGTTCCCTTTCCCTTCCTCTTTGTTTCCCAAGCATCTCACTTTTGACACATGCTTGCTGAATAACTCTAGGTGATTCATATGTCTTCTCAGTGTCCCAAGGAAATTATCTAAGGCTCTACATTGTAGAGAAGGTGCCCATCTGCAGTGGCAGAAGGAATTTCCTCTTTGCAAGTTCCCTATATCGATAAAATCACAGGTGCAGTCCCATCCTACCATTTCACATGGTGACTGACAGAGGAAGAGAGCACAGGAACCATTCAGTAGATACTCATCCAAGGCCTCACCTTAAGCACAGGCCTCCAGACATGGATCATTTCTGGTCCAATCTCCTCATCCCCCACATGCCTCAGCCATGTATCAAGAAACAGGAGCCAAAATGGATCTGGGGAAACAAACAAACAAAAAAAAACCTTCAGCAGGTAACTATAGTGAGTGGTAGAGAGGGTTTGTTTTTCCTTCTAGTCTTGCTATTCAAGGAGACAGATAATTAAAGTGTCAGATTCCTTCATGCTTCCCTGATCGAGATAACTACTTTAACACTGGCATTAGAAAGAAACAGGAGGAAAGTGTCTGGAGTCAAGGAAGATAAGGTGATGGTTCTGAGAAACAGGGCAAAGCTGGACGGGCCAACATTAGAATCCGCTCAAGCCAAAAATGACTTAGCTGGAATCATCAGGCCTGACACTGGCAGTTTCACCCATGGAGTTCTCAGGAGGTCACAAGCACATTCTGGCCTTACCCTCCTAAACTGAGTACTCATCCCTACTGATTGATCTAGGGCCAATTTCCAGCAGATCAATAAAACTGCTTGTTAATTCCAGCTAATTCTTCCAACTCAGTTAATCCAATGCTCTTGTAACAGAAAGAGGAGTTGTCAAAGAGGCAGCTGCTTCCTTTGTCCCTTCTTTACTTTTCAGAAAGGAAGTTAAAGTCTTGGCGAGGTAATGAAATAGAAAACGGAAACTGGGTCTTAAATGTAAAAATGAAGAAGGGCTTCCCCTGACAATGTTAACGTAAAAAAATTCTGAGTACTGGATTTGGAGTCAGGAGACTAGGATTCAGAGTCTGACTAGTACTTACTCTAACACTCACCTTGAGCATGGTGCTCAATCTCAATAAATTCTCTTGCAGAATGGGACCACCAATATTTGGCACTACCTCATAGGGCTGCTATGAGGAAAGTACTTTGTCAATCTTAAAAGTGAGTTGTTATTCATACCCTTATCCCTACAGATGCTAGTTGGCCCTTTCAGTACCCACAGACCCTGTAATTTTTCTTTCTTATTGCTCTTATCCACTTTCTATTTCAAACCACTCAAGATATCCAGATTTTTCCTAATCGCTGTTCCTTTGCCACCTTTTTCTTTTAGGTTTTTTTTTTGTGGAGGGAGATTCTTTTATTGTAACATTAGTAGTACTTTTTATTGTAGCATAGAACTGGCAAAAAAAATAGGTGCCCATTCATTGTTGAATGACCAAACAAATTGTGGTGTGTGGTTCTTCCCCATGTTGTGAATGGGGAAAAAAGCTTCATCAGGGAAACACTGTAGTTGAATCTTATTGTAATCTAAGAAATGATGAATATGACAGAGTCAGAGAAGTGTCTATGAGTACCAGGCACTGTACACTTTACAAATATTATGTTATTTGATTCTCACAACAACCCTGGAAGGTAAATGCTGTTATTATCCTCACTTGACAGTTGAGGAAGCTGAGGCAGTCATCAACAGACACAGACATTTCAAGCTACAAAGAGCAAGAGGAAGAATACATTTTTAAAATGAATTTCTGTTACATATAGTTTTATATATATATATATATCGCATATATATAACTGTATCTGTGTATGCATAAACAAAGTGTAAAAAGTAGTGACACAATTTCTGTATGTATATCCCCCTTAATTATTTTCTTCTGTGCATTTAAAAGAAAAAATGTTTTTGAATCAATCAATAAACATTTATTCTTTATTTTCCATGTCTATCATCCACCCCCACTTTCTCCTGAAGTAGTAAGAATGTTACATTTGTTACAAATATGTATAATTGAGTGAAATAAATCAATACATTGGCCACTTCTGAAAACCCATACCTGATTTTGTCTCTGTAGTCCAGCGTCTCTCTGCCAAGGGGTGAGAAATAAAAGTATTTCTTTTACTCGTCCTTTGATGTCATGATTGACTGATGCTTTGGTTAAAGTTCCGAGGTCTTTCAACTTAATTTCTCCTCACAATATTTTCACCGTCCTTGCGTAAATTGTTTTCCCAGTTCTGCTTATCTGTGACACCCTTTTACCCAAGGAGTTGAAATGCCCCTGAGATGGATGACTGAAAGACAGGACAGAAACCTTCAGTGTATTCTGACTTAGGAACTGAAGGGGCTATGATTGTATCTGAAAGGATAATCTTTCTCTTCCTAAAGTCTAAAGCAGGGGTGGGGAACCTGAGGCCTCAAGGGCACATGTGGCCCTCTAGGTCCTTAAGTGCAGCCCTTTGACTGAATCCACACTTCACAGAACAAATCCCCTTAATAAAAGGATTTGTTCTGTAAAATTTGGACTCAGTCAAAAAGCCTCGCCCAAGGACCTAGAAGGCCACAGGTGGCTTCAAGCCCACAGGTTCCCCACCCCTGGGTTAAAGTAATGGCGGTCCATAGGCTTCCAAGAAGAACACAGATACATTTGGGGGGGGGTGCAGTTGCAGCAGCTATAAACTTGGAGGAGAAAAAAAGTCTGCATTTTTATTTTCACTAGTCTCTAACTGAAATTTAGCATTTCCTTCAATTATTTAAAAACACTATTTAGGGAAAGGGTCTATAGGTTTCACCAGAGCGGAAAATGACAGCAAAAAAAAAGATTAAGAATGCCTGGTATAAAAGGAAGAGGAGAAGTGAAATATCACCAAAGCAAGCCCACGTGGGAAGACATAAGCTATTCCATGGAAGGACCTGGAGAGAATAAAGACAGGTGAGAGGAAAAGGGAACTCGGGCTCCTCCCTGCAGTGAGAGGCCACCCAACACCACTACTGTTTCTGCCACTGCCACTCACTGGGAGTGAGATGTTGGGGGAAAAAAACTGTAGCCGAACTCTGTGAAAGCCATGCTAAATAGATGCCAATTGGCTATGTTAGTCCCTGTTGCCAAGAAGAAAATTGGTAACATCCCATTTGCCATCCTTTACATTACCCTGGCTCTCAAATTGAGCTTGTATCCACAATCTTCAAGATTGCTCCCTTTCTGTATTTGCTCTGTGTTTTCAAAAGAAAATGGTTTCCTTATTATAGCATTCATTTTTCATCTGTGTCCCTGGGGACTTTATGCAGAGGGGATGGAGGCTATAGTCAGCTATATCCACAAAGAAAGATTCTCTTTCTGGCATTTCCAGTTTGAGGCTAGAGCCAAACAAAAGAGATTTTATTAATACATACTATTCTAACTTCCCCAAAGCAGAAAAGATTAAGTAAATCCAGACTGTCCTAGACCTAGGATGAGCCAGTTATTTTCTGGTGGAAAGAGGCATGATAAGTGAGCAGGTGTACACCGTATCTGAGTTGGTGGCCTCAGGCAACTTCCCTTGCAATTGTCTCTCCTTAGGCAGATTTTGTTTTTAAAGAGTGCCATCCCCCTCAAAGAGCAAAGTAAGGGCTTTGAAAGTCATGTCTACTGGGAAACCTGAAGGGAGGAGCCGGGAAGTAGTGATGCCACCCACCCAAGAGTGAGGGTCAGAGAAGGAGTTGCTAGTTCTCCTCAGTTGTCCTAATTTCAAACACTAATAGATGCTTTTTCTGAATCTGTCATATTCTTTACTCACAATACAATGAAATTCTATTCCAGTGTTTCCCTGATGCAGCTTCTCTCTTCCCACCCACAACATGGGGAAGCTTTACCTAAAACAGGCCTGTACAACATACAGCCTGTGGACTGCTTGAGGCCCAGGCAGTATATTGTGTAGGCCTGACCTAAAAAAACCACACACTACGATTTGCTTGATCATTCACCAATTAATGGGCACCATTTCAGTGCCAGTTCTTTGCTATGATAAAAAGTGCTACTATTAACATTCTTGTGTATGTGGGTCTTTTTCCTCTATCTGTGGCTTGCTTAAGGCACAGTAGTGGTAAGGCCTAGTAGAGGTATCGGTGGGTCGAAGAGAATAATTGTTCCAAATTTTTTTTCCAGAATGGTTGAATCAATTTGAAGTTCCACCAGTAGTATATTAGTATGCTCATCCTTCTACTGTCCCTCCAACAATTGCTATTTTCTTCTTTTGTCAGTTTTGACAACCTGACATGTGTGATTTGTGCCATGGAGTAAAAACCATTTATGTTTTTTCTAGGCAGGATTTACTCAAAGCTTTTATTATACATACTGATCAGTTTAGGAGACAGTTTTTATAAAGTTAATTCAAAATTCTCTGGTACCATAAATACTATGGTAAAAGAAACAGCACATGTGGGGACGGTCAACATCGAGATTCTTGTTGGGGCCCGGATTTTCCTGAGCAATATATCTGGAACATCTTGTATTTATGGAAGTAAGGATTTTTATTTTTTTTTTAAAAGTAGGAGTTGCAAAGGCTTACCCACGGATCATTTTAGCTCAAGTTGGCTTCTATACTTGGGTAACACTTTACTAGACACAGGAAGGCAGAACAACTAATGGAGGGATATTTCAAAATACAAATTCATCAGCTAAGCTGAGTTCTAAGAACATAACCTCAGAGTTGCTTTAATTTGCATTTCTCTTTAGCAATTTGGAAAGTTTTTTTTAACTATAGTTATTGACAGCTTGACCTACCATTTATCTCCCCAGTGTACTTTAGGTGACCCCAGGATCTCTTTGGAGGTTAGATCTGACTATTTTAAAAGGGAGAAAACACAGATGGCACCTAGAAAGGTACAGTAAATATAAAAGAATAAATTGCTCAGCCTATACACAGATTCTGTTCTGATAGATATGCCAGATAAACCAGAAACTGAATCAAACAGCGAAGTTAATGATTATTGTCCTACCAGTCCTTGTGTTTAGGTAATCACAACCTTTATTTAAAACATGAATGAACCAAAGATGAGAAGATAACTGTGATTAGGACTAGTCCTGATTAATTCCCATCCACAATTTGGAAAAGCTTTACCAAAAAGAAGACAAAGCTGCTAAACAAATCCCTGGAGGCATTCCCTTTAAATTTTTTTTTTATTTTTTACAATTACATGTAAGAAACAATTTTAGCATTCATTTTTTAAAATTCTGAGTTCCAAATTCTCTCCATCCTTTTTTCCCTTACCCCCTCATTGAGAAGGCAAGCAATTTGATATGTTACATATGTAAGATCATGTAAAACATATTTCCATATTAGTCCTGTTGTAAAAGAAAACATGGACAAAAAAATAAAGAGAAATAAAGAAAGTAAAAAAGAGTATGCTTTGATCTGCATTCAGACTCCATTAGTTCTTTCTCTGGAGGTGGAGAGCATTTTTCTTCATAAGTCCTTCAGGATTGTCTTGAATTATTGTATTGCTGAGAACAGTGAAGTCACTCACAGTTGATCATAGTACAATATTGCTGTTATGGGGTACGCTGTTCTGGTTTTGCTTATTTCATTTCGCGTCAGTTCATATAAGTCTTTCTAGGCTTTTCTGAGGGTATCCTGCTTATTATTTCTTATATCACAATAGTATTCTATCACAATCATACACCACAACTTCAGCTATTCCCCAATTGATGGTCATCGGCACAATTTTCAATTCTTTGCCACCACAAAAAGAGCTGTTACAAATATTTTGTACATATAGGCCCTTTTCCTTTCCTTATTTAAAATCTCTTTGGGATACACACCTAGCAGTGGTATTACTGAGTCAAAGGGTATGCACCGTTTTATAGCCTTTCGGGTATAGTCGCTGGAGGCACTCCTGGTGAAGCTTCCCTTCACTCCTCCCAACCAGTGTAGGATTTTTACAGTGTAGGACAAAGCTTCTCCTTGGGCCTAATTGGCTCCTGCTTCCAAGTTTCTGATCATCTAAGGGCACAAAAAGTCCCAGCCATATGGAGTCTAGGCCTCTCATACTTGATAGGTCTGACCCATCAAGTCACATGGTGGCCATGTGAGTCACCATACCCTAATGACCTTCTGATGGAAGTGTTTTCATGAGAGGGCAAGGGAAGCTATATCTACTAATGCTAAAGGTAAATGCCACTGCACCATTGTTGCACATCCTTGCTGCGTTAGAACAAAATAAACCTCCTTTTGTTAAACGTTCAAGGACTTAGGAGTACCTCATTTCATCCCTAAATCAACTCTGAAGTTAAGAGACTATTGGCTATATTTGCTTCAACTTGACCTGTTTGAATGAACCATCAATGCCAAAAATAGGGAGTGGAAAAAAAAGCCAAAGAGATTCCCTTTGGCCAGGGAGGTCTTATGATTCAATGGAAAGTGCACTGGATTTGGGATCATTCACCTCTAACCTCCCTGGTCTTCAGTTTCCTCAGCTATAAGGGGCTCAGGCTGACATACTTCATTCTTTTCTGGCTCTTCTGATTCTTTGGACTTCACCACCATACCCTACTGTTACCACACCCTTCCCCTCTTATGTGTTATATTTCCCATTAGAATATAAGCTCCTTGCCTTTTTCAGATCCTGGCTTCCAAGATGACCAAGAAGAGGTGGAACAACCGGCGCGCCAAGAAGGGCCACGGCCACGTGCAGCCCAACCAACTGCGGCGCCACTGCGTGCCGAAGGACAAGGCCATCAAGAAATTTGTAAGCCGCAACATCGTGGAAGCCGCGGCCGTCAGGGACATCTCCGAGGCCAGCGTCTTTGACTCCTATATGCTGCCCAAACTGTATGTGAAACTACATTACTGTGTGAGCTGCGCGATCCACAGCAAGGTAGTGATTATTAATCGCTCCCGTGAGGCTTGGAAGGATCGGACGCCCTCGCCCGGATTCAGACCTGCAGGTGCTGCCCCCAGACTCCCTCCAAAGCCCATGTAAGGAGCTATCTGTCTATCAACATTCCTGAACAGATCAGAGGAAAATAAAATGGTTGGTCTACCTTAAAAAAAAAAAAAAGAATATAAGCTCCTTGAGACCAAGGTCTCTTTTTTTCCTCTTGTATTTGTATGCCCGAACTTAGCACAATGCCTAATAATACATAGTAAGCATCTAACAAATGCTTGTTGGCTGACTGAATGAACCATCTTTTCATATCCTTTGACTACTTATTTATTGGAAAATGTCACTTATTCTTATATATTTGCATATGTTTTTATGTATTATGGATATTATATCTTTATCTGAGAAGTTTTTTGGGAAGATATTCCCCAATTACTTATTTCCCTTCTGATTCTAACTATATTTATTTTGCTCAAGCAGAAGCTTTTCAATTTTATATGTTCAAAATTGCCCATTTAATCTTTTATGAATTATGTCAATCAGTGTTAAGACACACAAAGACAAAAAAAAAACTTCCTACAATTCCTGCAGCAGGAATTCATCTTTATGGGGTCAGGAGGGGATAATTCCCTAATGCTACCCTTCAACAAGGGACAAAGAACATCCTTTAACTGGAGGGTCTAATGAATTTGGCTGATTCTGTAAAAAAAAAAAAAGTCCTCAGAGAGCTCCCCAAGCTGTCTGGGGGTCAGCCACAGAGATTGTCTCAGCATTGGCTACCTCATCCACAGGAGCTGTTGCTCCAGTGACTTATCAGGTTTCTGTTTGAATTTCTCCTTCAACCATCCCCAGTTCCTTGGTGGAAAAGATTTTCCTGTTCCACCATGGCAGGGAGATCCTCCTCCATGGAGCAGTTTCTTCCACATTCTTTCTCATTTCTCCATCTCATAGCTCCAATTGCAACAGGAACCAAAACCAGATGGAAACCACAGGCAGAAATGATTTGATTGTGGTTTCAGTGTTGGAAAGTGAAGAGGAGCACGCATGCAGAAATAGAGCATTCGGTGAGAAGACAATCAAAGGGTAAGATGAAGTATGGCTGGAATCCACCTAGATATAATTAGCAACGTGAGGCCTTCATGAAAAAGGAGCTGGGGGCCCCCAGGGCAGCCAAGTTTACTGACGGGAATGTGACATCCTGGAAAGTGGATATGAGGAGGTCTAAAAAACACCATAAAGACATAGCTGGAGCACTATCACCATGGTGGGGTAGAGGGAGTGGGGGGGTGGCGGCAGCTGTGACTCTTCCATAGCCTACGTGCCTGAGCCATAACTGTGAATGATGCAGGATGATACAGACACCAGCCCAGTTGGAGAACAGTGTGACACCAATACAGATTAGCTGAATTCTCATCCCTCCCTCACCCGACTCCTGCCTCTTGACTCTCTCACAGAGAAATTGGCTAATTTCCTAAACCTTATTTGTTAAGAGTCTGTCTGATCTCTGTTTTGGCCACTTGCTTTTTTTTTCATTTTATTTTTTTTTACTTTATTTTTCTTTTTATTTTTAATATGTTTGGTTTTCAGCATTGATTTTCACAGGCGTTTGAATTACAAATTTTCTCCCCATTTCCACCCCCTCCCACTCCAAGATGGCGTACACTCTGGTTGCCCTGTTCCCCAGTCTGCCCTCCCCTCCGTCACCCCACTCCCTTCCCATCCCCCTTTCCCTTATTTTCTCGTAGGGCAAGATAAATCTCTATGCCCCATTGCCTGTGCATCTTATTTTCTAATTGCATGAAAAAAAAA
>JAQQSZ010019374.1:0-10377 GCA_028646595.1 Phalanger gymnotis
GCCTGCCGCGGATGGCTTGAATCAGCCACTAAATTCCTCCCATCAGGTGGGCCTGGGGCCAGACACAGCTGCAGCCTAGTTTTAAAGTTGCCCCACCTCTGCTGCCCCAGGGGCAAATGGCCGGAACCGCAAACTCAGTCACACAGCTTTTCCCACTAACCTTCTCTGCTGTCTTTGCTCTTTGTGGGTTGAGAGGTCTGGTACATGCCCAGCTCGATACCTCGGGATGCCAGGGCACCTTCCGCTCGTCTTCTGGTCTGGTAGGTCCGCGTCTGGTCTGTTCGCGCTGTGCGGGCTGCGCTCAGCTCCGCTCCCCTCGGCTGGGGGCTGGGAGGTCCGTGTGGGACCGACCTTACCCAGGGACCATCCAGGCTGTCCTGCGGTGGAACCCTGCTTCCCTCTGCCACTTTGTGGGTTCTGCAGCTCTAAAATTGGTTCAGAGACATTGTTTTATAGGTTTTTGGAGGAACTTGGTGAGGAGCTCACGCCAGTCACTGCTTCCCAGCCGCCATCTTGGCTCCGCCCCGGGCCTTATTTCTTGATCATGTTTTGTTCAATATATTTTTAATCCAGAACTTTACTGAAGACATAGGGGTCAGGCTTATAAAGTAAGTGAGTGATGAAGCTAAAGATAATAGCTAAAATGTTTAATGTTAGTATAGAGCATACAACAATATATTGTTGGGCTAGAATGACACCTATGTAACTGTTTCTTCTATTTAAAAAAATAACTACATCTAGATTGTGTGAGGAGTGGGACATAGCTAGACAACAATTCATAGAAAAAAATACTTTGATTTTTATTAGAGTAAAAGTCTATTGGGTACATTTGTCTCCACTGTCTCTGTCCGGGGTTGGGAGTGGGAAGAAGCATTATGCAGAAGGGAAAGCAGGGAGGGAATTAGATATCCAGACTCTGTCAGAAGTGGTGGTGGCCAGGTATGTTCAGCTGCTTTGGATTAAGTGCTTTAGTTTAAGTTACTAAATTCAGGCAAATCTATTTATTTTTGTTGAAGCTCTAAATGAATTTAAGCTTATTAATATTAAATGAGTGAGCTTTTTTAGAGATGTGCTTGGGAAAGAAGCTAAATTGGGACTTAAGCTTGTGGAAACACAAGAAACAAGAAAGTTGGGATTTATTTTTATTATTTTATATTCTCCTAAAGTTTATAGGCAGAGTTCAGGTATAATAGGGATTGCTTGTTTCTCTGTGCATATTCACTTGATAGAGAGTCATGAGCACATGGTTAGGATATCTTGGTATATTTTGCAGATGTTCAATTAAGTGAACTGGCATGGCTCTCATGCCTTTGCCACCTGGTGGCATTGATGATATATAGCACCCCAAGCAGCTGACTAACATTATCCCTTAGTTCCAGAAACAGTGAGAGTGTGTGTGTGTGTGTGTGTGTGTGTGTGTGTGTGTGTGTGTGTATTTTGTCCTTTGTTCTCGAAGAGGACCATGACATCAGGAAAATGATGACATGACTTACTGTTGACTTTGATTTGACTGAGGGCTGTGCAAGGTCACTAGTCTTACTTTCTCCTCCAGAGCCATCTTTGTCCAGTGGCCTGATATTCACCAGGATGACTGGAGATGACCCGGGATGCAGTAGGACACTCTGGCCCTTTCAGGCTAAGGTCTTTTCAGGTTCTCAGTTCCAGAAACAATTTTCCCATGGTATCCAAACTTTGCCTACTTAGGATGCAAGTATTACATAAAAACAATAAAAAGTTTGATGTGGCAGCAAAAGAATAAAAAGCTGATGTGTTACTATGTTCCATGATATAAGTGTTGTTATATGCTTCTATGAAACTCTCAAGCTTTTTAATTCAGCATTAATTAGGCCTTATAGGAAGGGAACTAAATAGTATTTCATTGGCCATTTGTGTGAGTTGTGTTTAATCCTAAAATAATTAGAGATATTATAAGAATGAAGAGAAAGGAGTTTTTCATTGTTATAATTTACCTGGGCACTTAATAGTCTTCAAAGACCTAGCAAAGTCCTGGTAGATGATTCTCAAACATTTTTCATGGATTTTGCTCAGGGAACATTTGTCAGAAACCATTTGCTCTTGACTTTTCAATGAAGTGAGGAGGAGGCACACAGGCATGAGCTGCTTTATGAGAAGTTTGATTTATTCAGGTAATTGATTATGAATTTTTAAAAATTAGTACAACACTAATAGAAGTCTTCCAATAGATTTTTTTGAAACTACTCTCTCTACTTTTTTCTTTAGATGCAATTTCTTTTAAGTGTCCCTCTTGTGAAAATTTTTAAATAAAACACTTTTAGCCTAGAAAATAGTTACTCAGGGAAGAGAGAGGAATAAAGAAGACTCAGTTGCCTAAGGAATAGAAATAAAATAGAATCAGTTGGAAACTTTTACATTCATGTAAATAATGGTAATGTAAAAAGGAACTATTTTAATTCAGTTAATGCCATTTAATGGAAATAAGCTATTGAAACACTGAGAAGCTGAATTTTTAAAGAAACAAATCATTGAAACTAAAGGGACTATGTACCTGAGTAAGAAAACAGTACAGAAGAATGAGCTAATAAGAAACCATTTATTAGATTTTGTTTTTTGCTTGTTTGTTCTCCTGAAGCTTTTGCAAAGCATGCCTTTAGGAAAATATTTTCATTGATCATAAGTACAAAAAATCTAGAATTCTAATAATTCACAATAAAACTTTATTGTCATGTTTAAATGAAACAACAATAGTACAGCATGAGTTGCAATGTAGAATGGGATTACTTTCGTTCTTGTTGTTATTGTCTTTCAACATAGTCAATAATCAAAGTATCAGAGATTTTGAGCTGGAAGAGTACTTGAAGGTCAATGTGACCAATGCAAAAAAAAAAAAGTTGATTGACTTGCTCATGTTCCCCAGCTAATTAGTGTCTGAGGCAGGATTGGACAGAATGTTTTCTAGGCTCCATATCATACAGTACAGGCATGCTTAGGAATATTGCAGTTTTGGCTCCATACTACCACAACAAAGCAAACATTGCAATAAAATCAGCGACGTGGAATTTTTGGTTTCCTAGTGCATATAAAAGTTAGGTTTACATTATATTGTATTAAATGCGTAGTAGTATTATGTCTTTGGAAAAGTACATACCTTCGTTAAAAATACTTTAAATTAAAATAGCTAACCATCATCTGAGCCTTCAGCATCATAATCTTTTTGCTGTAGAGGGTTTTGTCTTTATGTTGATGGCTGCTGACTGATCAGAGTGGTGGTTGCCAAAGTTTCAAGTGGCTGTGTCTATTTCTCAAAAAAAGAAAACAATGAAGTTTGCCCCACAGGTTGACCCTTCCTTTCACTTGAACACTTAGAGGCCATTGTTGGGTTATTAATTGGCCTAATTTCAATATTGTTGTGTCTCAGGGGATAGGGAGGCCTGAGACAAGAAAGAAATAGAAAGAGAGAGAAAGAGAGAAAGAGAGAGAGAGAGAGAGAGAAGGGGAGAAGGGGGTGGAGAGAGATAGAGAGATAGGGGGGATGGCCAGGCAAGGAGTAGTCAGAACACACAAAGCATTTATGGATTAAGTTCATTGTCTTATAGGGGTGTGGTTCACAGTGCCCCCAAACAATTACAATAGTAACATTAAAGATCATTGATCACAGATTGCCATAACAGATATAATAATAATGAAAAAGTTAGAAATATTGTAAGAATTACTAAAAGGTGACACAGGGACACAATGTGAGCATGTGCTGTCATAAAAATGGTGTAATATTGTGAAGCACAATAAAATTAGGTATGGGTGTATAGGACTTTAGAGATTTCCAGAAAACTTTCACATTTAGCGGAGCATCTGGTGTTGTGGATTGAATACTAGAAAGTCATTCAATAAACATTTGCTAAGCATTTACTATTTTGCAGGCACTGGATAAAGTACCTGAGACAGAAAGAAAGGTAAAAGGTGGTCCTTGTTCTCAAGAAACTCATGGTCTTTTCAGAGAGATGGCATGCAAAGAGTAATGCACAAAAAAAGAAAGAAAAAAAGAAAAAAAAACTATACGCAGGATAAATTGAGGATAAGCAGTAGAAGGAAGTCACTAACATTATGGTCATCAGGAAAGGCTTCCTGCAGCCAATAGGATTTCAGCTGGGACTTGAAGGAAGCTAGGGAAGCCAGAAGGCAGAGATGAGGGGAGAAAACTTTCTAGGCTTCAGGGACAGCCAGAGAATATGCCCAGAGGTGGGAGATGGAGTGTCTTGTTAAAGAAGCAATAAGGATGCTGCCAGATCAAAGAGAACATGAGATATATAAAAGTTAACAATACTGGAAAGGAGCATGTGTGTGTGTGTGTGTGTGTGTGTGTGTGTGTGTGTGTGTGTGCTCGCACATGTGCTTTCATGTGAACGGCAGTGTAATGGCAAATAAAGTGAGACTTTATGTAGTCTTTTGTTTTGGAGTGCTTCTCAGCACTAAGGCAATTAAATGCCTTTGATCCAGTCTTGCCTTTGTCTGTAGGAAGGCCTACACCCTGTTGCTAGTTAGGTCACTAAAAGTATGAAGCCCTTGAGAGACATGAAACCCTCAAGACATGTGAATCACTCTGACCCTGAAGAAGTGTATATATTCTCTGAAGTTAGCATTTTGTTTGGGGCTCACTTGTTGGAAGAGTGTTGGTGTGGAGACTCTGGGTAGCCATTAAGGAGCCCCCCAGCTTTGAAAACCCAGATGTTGGTGCCTCTCTGTCTGATAACTATGTATGTATAGCTTTGGTCAGACAGCTAGAAGCCTGTCTGTTGATTTGTGTTATTTGCTAGATTTTTATTTTCTCTGTAACTTCTGTTTGAGTTTGGTCTAAAGTTCAGTTTTTCCCCTGAACTAAGTGAATGATATATACGTATGTTTGATTAAAGTGAGATTGTAAACCACTTAAAGTTTCTATCCTTAGAAAAGCAGATCAAAGAAACTGTGCTAGCAGCCCTTCTGTGTGCTGGTGTTATTGGCCTTACGTAGCCACAGCAGTGGCAAGTAGCATTGTTGTTACAGGCTGGTAGGCCATGAAGGACTTTGGACACTAAGGCTTAGACTCAGGAAAAAACAGAGTTTAAATCTTTAATTACCATACAGGCAGTTACTCTGGTCCTAGGCATGCAATTTAATTTCTCTCATTGTTTCCTTATCTGTAAAAGAGGATAGCAATAACTCCCATCTACATGGCACAGTGGATAGAGAGTCAGCCCTAGAATCAAGAGGACCTGAGTTCCAATCTAACCTTAGATACTTGCTAGCTGTGTGACCCTGGGCAAATCACTTAACCCTGTTTGCCTCAGTTCCTCATCTGTAAAATGAACAGGAGAAGGAAATGACAAACCACTCCAGTATCTTTGCAAAGAAAACACTAAATGGGGTCACAGAGAATAAGACATGGTTGAAACAATTGAACGACAACAAAATCGCACAAGATACTTTTTTCTCTTTGATGATGGAATGAAGCACTCAATAAATGCTGATTATTATTATTCTCACCACAATACAGAAAGTAGGATAAATTATTATTCCAATTTCATAGATGAATAAATGAGGTACTATCAGAAGAAGAAATATATTCCCCTGCAAAAGAAATAAAGAATACAGGAGGAAAAATATGCATTTATTATGTACCCACTATGCACCAGGCACTGTGGGAAGCACTTTGTAAATGTTTCATTTGAATCTCACAATAACCCTATAATATTGCATCCAAAATTCCTTGTACAAATCCTATTAATGCTATTATGCTGATTTTTTTTTTCTCTTGGTAGGCTAGCATTAAGCTGAAACTAGTAAGATGAAATCCACTAAGGACCAGATATATTCCATTTGACCACAGATGATTGAACAAGAGGAAGTGGTGGAAGTTGCAAAGTACAGAATTTAGGGAAAATGAATAAACATTAAAAACAAAACAGAGCTTCCAGGAATAGAGAGATGATAGTGTCATTCTAATGCCTTGGTCAGATCACATTTGCAGTACTATGTTTAGTTCTGAGCAAGGTAGTTTGGGAAAGATATTTCTAATCTGGAGAGCATCTATAGGAGAGTAACCAGAACAGGTAAAGAAAGGCCTGACAGATCTAAATTCAAATCATATAAAAATCAATTGAAGGAAATGAGATTATTCAGCCTGGAAAAGAGGAAAGTCAGGGTGCATGCTAGCTATCTTCCAGTACTGAGAGAGTCACCATGTAGATTAGGAATGAGATTGGGTCTATTGAAGGCTAGATAGCAGAATCAGGAAAATTGGTAAAAGTTGCAAAGAAATAAATTGAGTTGGAAATCAGGAAAAAATTCAATAATCAGAGCTATACAAAAGTAGAATTGAATACCTCAGAAGGTGTTGGGTTCCCCTCCTTGGAGGTGTTCATTGTGATGCTGAATTATCACTTGTATACATTATATAGAATGTATTTTAATTATGAGTTATAGTAGGGCCTTTGAGGTTCTTTCCAATACTAAAATTCTGTGATTGTGTGAAATTTAAAAGTGATGTCATTTAAAGGAAAATATACATCTTGAACTTATTGAATTTGAGGTCCTAGGGGACCTAGTGAACAGTGGGTGATGTGAGATTAAAGTTTAGGAAAGAAATTGGGTTGGGATTAATAGATTTGATCTGTAAAGAGAGAGATGATAATTGAATTTATGGAAGCTGATGAGGAAGGGCTTGCAAAGGGAAGAGAAGTTAGACCACTGAACTGGGTTTTGGCAAACACCCATATGGTTAGACATTAGGATATATAAGGATGTCACACAATAGAGTCTTTTCTTTTTTCAAGGAAAATCATCTTCAGATTGGGAAGGCTAGAACAAATATGGTTGTTGGGCATTTAGAGTCCATGATAAGCAATCAGATGGTAAGAAACAACATAGCTGCCCTCAATTAATTCAAGTCACCAGGCCTGAATGAGTTACACTCCAGGGTACTAAAAGTTGGTAAATATGATTGTTATCACATCTTTGAGGAATTCAGTAGAATCGAAGAGGTACGTCTTGATTGGAAATGAGTACAAATGTCCTTATTTCCAAAACTGGGAAGCATGCGTCTTCTTTAAACTATAGGGTAATGAGTTTTTCATTGAGTCCTTATAAAACTTTTGACTACATTGTTAAAAAGGTTTTTGTTTTTGTTTTTGCCAGCATAGATTCAGAAGGAAAAATCTTTCCAAAATAGCTCCTTTCTTTTGTTGATAGTCTACTAGACTGAAACAAGGAATGTCTCAAATAATGTAAACTTTGTAATTGTGGGCAATACAAATAGATATAGCCTGTATTACATATTCTATATTTAGTTGGATATAGAGTTTGTTCACAACCTAACACCTCCTGTACCTATCCCCCAATAGGTATTAGTAGTGTGCATTATAGACAAAGCACATTGCAATGCATGTACATTTCCAGCTCCATGGTCTAAGAGAGAAATTCTTAGACAATGTAGGTCTAGAAACTTAATCTCCTAATGGGTAAAGTAGAAGGGATTTTCTGGCCAGTGCTAACTTTGGGGATTGTCCTGTGATTAACCTCAAGTTCAAGAGCAAAGAAATTTAACCTTCTCTCTGGAAAAGGAGAATTAACCTGAAGACTCTGCTTTTCAACTGTAAAGAGAACCACGTATGTGACCTACAGTCAAGGGAGATATGGTGTCAAAAAACCAAGGACATTAACAGAAAGGTAATGCATGTAGATCCACTTTGGTTTTCATTATTGAGATGCTATGGTTCTGATAGGAAGCAGTAATACTATTGTCAAGAAGCCTCACATTGTGCTCAAGCAAACAATCAATAACCATTTACTAATTTTAAGCACATACTTTGCTTCTCCTACGCTGCTTGTTTTCAACTCCACAGAATAAGAGGCACCTCCAATTTCATCATCATGCTACTAAGTCAAGCCTTGATTCATTTCGCTTCCCTCAGCCTCTTCTCCTCTCTGATTGGAAAGTTGGAGGGCAGAGTGCCAAACTCCTCCTAATACCTTCCTTTGTAGAGAGCAGAAACTAAATTCTCAGCCCACCACACTTTGCATTTGCTGCTCTGCCTGATTTCAATTCCATGGAACAAGAGGCCTTCATACTGGTAATCCTCTGGTACCTTCCCCACCCCCACCACCACACACACTTTGCCTCCTTTTGTGTGTCTCTGCCCTTTAGAATGTAAGCTCCTTGAAGGCAGGAGCTATTTTTCTTTTTTATTAATTGTATCCCCAGCTCTTAGTACAGTGCCTGGCCCATAGTAGGTGTTTAATGAATGTTTATTGGATTGGATTGAATTATTCCAAGCACTACTGCAAGTGATAGGAATACCTGCAAGGGAAGCCCAAGTCCTCAGAAACTCTCTTTAGGGCAATAGAGAGGATTCCCTGGGATGTCAGGATGCTCACTATCTAGAAGCCACAAATGTGTTTCTATCCTGGACTATCCAAAGCCTTCAGAGGGACAATATGTCATGAGAGAAACGCAGTAGAATGTTGGGATACTACCAGAATTATGGCCCTAAGTTCAATTCCATTCAGAGGAGCTTGGTAGTACCCGAAAGAATGCTGGGCTTGGAGTCAGGAAGAGCTGGGTTTAAGTCCTGTCTTGGACACTTACTTGCCATGTGACCCTGGGTAGGTCATTTAACTTCTCTGTGCCTGTTTTCCCATATGTCAAAAGAGGGGCTTAGGCTTAGTGGTCCATAAAGTCCCTTCCAGATCCTGTGAGTCCACAGAATGGTATGCTCCTCAATCTGGAGCCTATGGAGAATGGAGAGAAAAAGGAGAGTTTCTTGCTTCTGGACTGCTATGAATCTTAAGTGGTCACTACATTCTTTATAAGCTTCTGTGAAACCTTTGAATTAAAAAAAAAACAACATTCTGTGGGGTGAGGCTAAGACAATCTTGTAGCTGATAATGTGTTTGTTAAATAATTGCTTATATGGAAGCCAGTTGTCCTGTTACCCATATTTGTAGAGATGGCAACATAAGTTTTTGTCCAAGATTGCTGAGGGAACTCCAAGTAAGGGCAATAAAGTAAAGAGAGAGACAACTGGAGGGGTTATATTCAGTTACTAAAACAGGACCTAACTCATGTATTCCCAAAATCGAGGGTATTGAGTCAATATAAAGCAATTAATGGGGGCAGAGCCAAGATGGCAACTGGAAAGCAGGGACTGACATGAGCTCCCCACCAAGTCCCTCCAAAAACCTATAAAAAATTTCTCTGAACCAATTCTAGAGCTGCAGGACACATAAAATAGCACAGGGAAGCAGGGCTCCAGCCCAGGACAGCCTGGATGGTTGCTGGGTGAGGTCTTTCATGCACAGACCTGGGAGCGGAGCAGACAGGAGCCAGGTGGAGTGTGCTCTAGTACCCTGAATCAGTGAGCTGTGGCAGTTACCAGACTTCTCAATACACAGACACCAAAGACAACAAAGAAGAACTGCAGAGCCCACAAAGTGGCGAAGGGAAGTAGGGCTCTAGCCCAGGACAGCCTGGATGGTGTCTAGGTAAGGTCTATCCAGCATGGAGCTGGGAGTGGAGTGGAGTAGCACAGAGTCTAGAGTGTGCGGCAAGAACCAACCAGACCAGGAGCCGGGCAGAGTGTGCCCTAGCACCCTGAATCAGTGAGCTGCAGGAGTTACCAGACTTCTCAACCCACAAACACCAAAGATAACAGAGAAGGTTAGTGGGAAAAGCTGCTGGGGACAGGGAGTTTGCAGTTTGGCCACTGCCCTGGGGGCAGCAGAGGTGCAGAGGTGCAGAGCTACAGAACTACAGCTGCAGTTGCTTCTGGACCCAGGCCCACCTGGTGGGAGGAATTAAGTGGTGGATCAGAGCAGGAGTGCAGTCTGCTGAAGATCTAAGTCTAGTCCTGGTTGGGGGTTCTTGGGGAAGGAGGAGTGCTGGTGTGGCAGCGCATATGCCCAAGGTTGGAACATAGAACTCTGTACTCTACAAGCAGTCATAGCGCAACGAAAAACTCAAGGGTCAAGTAAGTTGGCCAGGAACATGGCCACGCAGCGAAAATGCACCCAGATTCAGTCTCAGACTTTGGAATTTTTCTTTGCTGACAAAGAAGACCAAAACATACAGCCAGAAGAAGTCAACAAAAAGCCTACAACAAAAGCCTCCAAGAAAAACATGAACTGGTCTCAGGCCATGGAAGACCTCAAAAAGGATTTGGAAAAGCAAGTTAGAGAAGTAGAGGAAAAATTGGGAAGAGAAATGAGAAGGATGCGAGAAAACCATGAAAAACAAGTCAATGACTTGCCAAAGGAGACCAAAAATATACTGAAAAATATACTGAAGAAAACAACACCTTAAAAAATAGACTAAGTCAAATGGCAAAAGAGCTCCAAAAAGCCAATGAGAAGAAGAATGCCTGGAAA
>JAQQSZ010019375.1:0-10377 GCA_028646595.1 Phalanger gymnotis
GGAAGGAAGGAAGGAAGGAAGGAAGGAAGGAGAGCATTACAAAATGCAAAATAGATAATTTTGATTTTGTTAAATTGAAAAGTTTCTGTATAAAAAATGCCAATGCAACAAAGATTAGGAGCGAAGCTGAAAATTGGGAGAAAATCTTTACAACTAGTGTCTCTGATAAAGGCCTCATCTCTAAAATGTACAGGAAACTGAGCCAAATTTATAGGAATACAAGTAATTCCCCAATTGAGAAATGGTCAAAGGATATTAACAGGCAGATTTCAGAGGAAGAAATTAAAGATATCTATAGGCATATGAAAAAATGCTCTAAATCATTACTGATTAGAGAAATGCAAATCAAAACATCTCTTAGGTATCACATCTCTCCTGTCAGATTGGCTAAAATGACAAAACAGGAAAATGAGAAATGCTGGAGAGGATGTGAGAAAATTGGAACACTGTTACTTGCTGGTAGAGTTGTGAATTGATCCAGCCATTCTGGAGAGCAGTTTGGAACTATGCCCAAAGGGCGATAAAAATATTCATACCCTTTGACCTAGCAATACCACTTCTAGGGTTGTATTCCAAAAAGATCACCCAAGTGGGAAAAGGACCCATATGTACAAAAATATTTATAGTAGCTCTTTCTGTAGTAGCAAAGAATTGTAAATCAAAGGGGTGCCCATCAATTGGGGAATGGCTGAACGAGTTGTGGCCTATGAATGTAATGTACTACTGTTGTGCTATAAGAACTGGGGAAGATACAGACTTCATAATAACCTGGAAAAACCTACATGATATAATGCTGAGTGGAGCAGAACTAGGAGAACATTATACACAACCACAGATATATGGATTCTGTGATGACTAACCCTGATAGACTTGGCTCTTCTCAGCAATACAAGGTGCAGAGACAACTCCAAAAGACTCATGATGGAGAGGGCTATCTATATCCAGAGAAAGAACTATGGATACTGAATGCAGATTGAGGCAAACCGATTGCTCTCCTTTTTTCCCTCTGTTTTTTATCCTCTTTTGTTTTTATTTTGGGGTTTTTTTTTGGTTTTGTTTCTTCTTTCTTATGATTCACTTCATCAAGTGGTTCTTCTTTATGACTTGACTATTGTGTAAATAAGCTCAATGAGAATTTATATGTAGAAGATTTGTTGAATTCCATGCCATCTTGGGGAGGCAGGGTGGAAGCAGGGGAAGAAAATCTAAAACTCAAAAGCATATGCAACTGAGTGTTATAAACTAAAAATAAAGAATCTTAATAAAAAAAAAAGATTTTAAAAAGTTTCTGAAGTTCCATCTTCGAATCCTACTTAAATTGAGTTATTTGTAGATATGGTCTTATTGTTAACCTTTTGGAGCTCTAAACAAAGGCGATATCTATGTGGACTTTTTGCTAAAAGGGGCTATTATTAAAATTATATAAACATATACTTCACATAATTGACAGTCAAATATATTTAAGAATTTTTTCAATGTTTATGAGTATGATTTCCACAGAAAATTCTTACAAAATTGAATACTTTCACATTTCTAGACAATTGAAAGAATAATGGAGGTTATTGAAATAAATAAGACAGTAAAGAACACAACTGAATACAGCACTGTAAGTAAATCATGGTGGAACTTATTTCTAAAAATCTTTTGATGACAAATTCCCAGTACACACAGAACAGGTCATGGCAGACTGAGCACGTTTATATTTTGACAGTGTAACTTGACCAGCAATAGTAATAATAGCACTTATATAATGGTTTAAGGTTTGCAAAGTGCTTTGACCCATATTACGTCATTTGATCTTCACAACAACAAAAGATATTCTCATTCTACAAATTAGGAAACTTTGAAAGAGGATAAACTGCTTTTCTACCATCAGAGGACTAGAATTTAAGAAAAGTTTGAGATTAAGTTTTCATGACTCCAAGTCCAGTGCTCTATCTACTATATCAAGTAAGTAAGGCACTGTGACACAGTGGATAGAGAGCTGGCTTTAGACTGAGAAAGACCCGAGTTCAAGTCTTCTTTCTAAAATATATTGGCTTTGTGATCCTAAGATACTTAGACTTTCATTGTCCTAGCCAAATATCTAAAACAATAAGTTGCATAGCAGCTGCTAATTTACGTTGGTAGAGGGAATTTCCTCATTGGGAGTTCCTACACTAAATAAATAATAGCCAAATGAAGGCCTAGCCAGAAAACTAAAACAAACAAAACCTAGAGTATTAGGTCAAGGGAATGTTATAGTTTTCATTAACATAGATTTAGAAAAGCATTTGATGATATCTGTCATGCTACATACACATGATGAAGAGATATGGGTTGGATGATAGTTATTAGGTAGATTTTGGTACAGCATGAATGACCTGACTTGAAAATTCATATGTTTGTCATTGATTTTCATCTTCTCTTTAGCCCATAATTCTAGACTTGAGCCTTTTTTGGATTGTGATTTCATTATTCAACATTTTTGCTATTCTTAGTTTTGTTTCATCCAGAAATCTGGTAGATATTCATCCAAGTTTTTAACAAAATAGTTGAACAACAAAGGAAAGATGCTTTGGTCATTTCCATCATCCAGACCATATCTTAGGTGCTGTGTTCTTGTGTGAACAATACATTTTAAGAAAGACACTGAGAAACTCAAGAATATCCAAAACAGGGCAAGAGCCACGGGGATTATGAAGATCTTCAAGAGTATGGCAAAAGATGAATTGAAAGAACTTGGAATGCCTATCCTGGAGATGATAAGGATTTTGACAGGCATGATGGCTGCGCTGATACATTTGAATGATTTTGTGAGAAAAGGAAGAGACATGTTTTACTTATCTTCAGAGGGTGAATCAAAGAACTCTGGATGTAAATTGCCTTAGGCAGATTTATGTTTGATGGGATTCTTTGGAAGGTAGTGAATCCCATCTTACTGGAAGTCTTCAAAAACCCAGACCAAGTACCTACTTACTGAGGATATTGTAAACATGATTTTGATTTAGGTAGAGCTTAAACAAGATGATATCTGAGGTCCTTCCCCACTCCGAGGTTGTGTGATTTGGTGATTCTGTGGACGTAGTTCATTTATTTATCCATCTATTCAACAAGCATTTATTAAGCACTATTTTGCATGGGATAATCATTCAATCAACAAGCATTTGTTAAGCATCCACCATGTGCCAGGCACTGTTCTAAGTGCTGGGGATACAGAGGAAGACAAAGCAGTTTCTGCCTTTGAGGAGCTTGAGTTCAAATCACACTTATTAGCTTATTGGACAAGTCATTCTACCTTTCTCAGTCTCAGTTTCCTCATCTGTAAAACGAGATATTAATAACATATACCTCACAGAATTTTTGTGAGGATCAAATGAGTTAAAATATGAAAAATACTTTGCAAACAGAGTTCCATATAAATGATAGTTCTTCTTATTATTCAATCAACAAAGGGTATGATTATTTATTTATTAAATTAATTCACACTACATATTTTGATAGACCTAAATAAATATTAAACGGAAAACTATTTGTTTGCATATGAAGTCACATAATCCTCATTGCAACCTGAAGTTGGTTCTTAGTCCACATGTTCAGAGCTCCCTTTGTAGTCCATTGTCTCCTTTACCTAACCAGTTTTTCCTACTCTCAGGCCTCAAAAAATGTCTTGTTCTGGCTCACATCCTATGTATATGTAGTACATGAGGCTAAAGAAAAGAAGGCTATATCGCAGGAAGGTAAAACTGGAGGGGAAAATAATTGCAAGCAGAGACAACTCTTCCCATTATATGGAATGCTTTTTATCGAAATGTGACTGTTTGGTTTTCAGCTAATATCCACCCCTAACTTTGCCCTCCTTTTCTCCCTTTATGCACACAAAATATAAATGATGGATAATTATTGTTCTCCCCAAGGTATTCTATCTCCATTGAGAAGTTAGGCACATTATTCTCATTATATCTCTTTGGATAAATTGCCATCTGTTTCAGAAATCATTTATCATTTGTATATATTGCATACAGAATTCTATATTAACTTTAAAAAATGGACCTCTTTTTTACAGTTCATCAGAATGTTTATTACCATATGGATACACATGTTCCTATCAAAAGAGCAATTTTTTTTAAAGAACGTACATGATAAAATGCAGCAATAATTTTAAATCTGGAAGTCTCACAAATGTTTGTTTAAAAAATTTAAATTCCATGATCTTATTTCATATGTCTTATGATGGAGTAAGGCAGTGGTTTGATCTAAAAATATCTTGCTTGTCTCTATAAAGCTTAATTCTGATGAATAGCTAAAATGTTTTCAAAGCAAATGAGATTTCATGGCTCTGTTGCGCAGCTGTGATACTTAATCTCTTTCCTCAATAATTTTCCACTATGGATTCTTGCCTCTTGGGAAAGCCAGGTTTGAAAAATGCTGGTAGCAAACACAACTAACTACCTTTTAAATTTATCCCTATACTCAGAGCCAGGTATAGGGGTATGCAGAGTAAGACAGCACTTAGGAAAAAATATATAATGGGTAGGGATACAAGAGATACAATTCAATATTATTTTATATATCTCCAGAGCTTAGCACATTTCTTTGCACATAGTGGGTACTTAATAAATGCCTATTGAATGACTTCATTGATTGATGGATAAATTTACACATTACAATGCAAAAAGTATTGATAAATTATTCTTAACTTGACCTCACCAGGCTACCAAGGAGTCATAACACAAGTTGGTTAAAGACCCATGCTCTGGAGGAATGCATTGCACATGATCCAATTTTCAAACTTTGCTCTGAGTGGGAGGGCAAGCAAAGTGGAACTTTTTACTGTTTTTTTTTCCTTTTGGAATGCTTCTCAGTACTAAGGCAATTGAGTGCCTTTGATTGAGTCTTCCATTCATTTGTAGGAAGGCCCACACCCTTTTGCTAATTAAGTCATAAGAGATATGACACCCTGAAAAAGCATATATATACTCTGAGGTTAGCCCTTAAGCTAATACTCTCAGAACTGTAAGAGGAGACATTTTGCTTTGGGGGCTTACTCACTGGAAGAGTGTGGTATAATTTGACCAGACAAAATTCTGGGTAGCCATCGTGGAGCCTGCTGGTTTTGAAAATCCAGATATTACTGCTTATCTTTCTGGTAACTATGTATGTAATGTCTTGGTAAACAAATAGAAGCCTGTCTGTTGGTTTGTATTTATTTGCTCTGTTTATATAATTTCTGCTTGTAATTTCTGTTTGTATTCTCTCTGAAGTTCAGGGTGCTGGCTTTTCCCCCAAACTAAGTGAATTATATATGTATGTTTAATTAAAGTGAGATTCTTAACCCCTTAAACTTGCTTTCCTTAGAAAAACAGATCAAAGTAACTGCATTGGCAGCCCTCCTGTGTCCTCTTGTTGATGGTCTTTCCCCTCCACAGCAGCTGCTAGCAACATTGTTGTTACCCCAAAGTAAACACAAGCTTTGTTTTAACTAACATCTTAATTTTGCAAAAATATCCACCATCTACTTGCTTCTGTGGTTCTTAACAAATAGAATACCATAATTACTATTTGGATTTTTTTAAAAAGGCAATAAGACTAACTCTGAACCCCTAAACTGTAAAAGTAAAAAATAAAATGTAGATGTTTAAGTTTGTCTGATCTAAAATAATAAAATGAAAAATTCTTGTATTAGGTAACAGTATCTATACAGACCCAATGGACAAAAGAACAATGAGCTAGGGATTAACAGATCTGGGTTATTGTACAAATAAAAGACATTCTTCAAATACATCTCTTTTTGAATGACATTGTGTTTATTACATCAAACCGTAGAACAATTCAGGGCCTCCTCAAGGACATCACTGGTCATAGGTTCAAAACTAGAAGAGACTTTGGACTTATCTTTCCAATTTACTTCATTTAATTCTGTCAACTAACATTTACTAAGTATTTTTTATTTGCTAAATACTGTGCTAAGTGCTGGAAATAAAAAATATAAGTAAAAAGAAAGTCAGTCCCTCTCCAAAAAGTTCTTTATATTTTAATAGGGAAAAAAACCGTAAAAGGATGTTGGGGCAAGGTGGGAGTAGGGAAGAGAGAGAAGAGAACAAAGGTACTCTGAGCTCTAGCTTTATAGAGAAAGTTCAAAGTGCTATATGGAGAAGGATGAGATATGGCTGGCCTAGGTGCCCTCCTTAAATGGAAGCTCTAGAGGAGCCACCCATGCAGTGGCAGAGACCGGGTTGCATTTTATGGTTTGCATAGCAGACTAGTTCAAAACTGATCCAAACATTAGGATTACTAAAAGGTTTTTTTTTTTAATTTCTCGACCACTCTAGCCTAGAAATGATAAAACAAACCACTAAGAAAACAAAAATATTGTAACTTCTACACTCTGCATGTTCTTAAGAAGTTACTTTCCTCATGGTGACAAGGCATCTACTTGAATATCACCCTAGAGGCAAATTCTCCCTGGTTTTCTTGTCAAATTTTAGTCTGCTCTTAATATAACATGCTGCTGTTTCATGACAAAATGCAACTGAGACAATGAAAAGACAGTATCATAGAGCTTTTTCAAGTGTCCTTGTTTCTCAAGTATCCTTGTTGTGATCCTGTTCATCTTCATGATTTAGTAATATAGATGTATTTGATCTTGCTTTAATAAGTCTATGATGTTATCAACATGGGCACATCTTCTGAAGGGGGTAAATCACAGCCTATCCAGTCCATGTATGCCTTTTCACCATATGCAAACTTCATCTATGTCCTGTCATAAATCTACTGAAAGTCTGCCCCAATGTGCCAGATACTTTCCTCTAGACCACTTGAATACTTGACATTGTAGGAACACCAAGGGAGCAACACGTTATGCCTCACTCTGGCTATATGAACAACCCACCTCCTTTTCTAGTTGTATACCCCTCTGATGCTGTCCTTTGCATCGTGTCCAATTCTTTCTCGGTAAGATGTTTCAGTATACTCACAGCCACCATCTGTCACTCCACTGCCCTTTGGGTAATGCAATTGGTGAGTAGTTAAAGCAAAAATAGCAAATATTCACAGAACAGATAATTATTTTTGGTAATTGTGCAAGATGAACTTAGCTGTGACACTGTAATAAAATCTTCAACTGTTCAGAATTGTTTAACTTGATGAGAATAATGAAAGTGCCTTGGCTATAAAATAACTTTTTAATATATTTTTCTTACTGTATACTTTATCCCTGGCAGAATATTGGTTGTCTTTTATTGTCTAGAAAATAGTTTACATTTTTAATTTGCCAAATAATTTATGAATTTATTTGTTTATATTAGAGTTGTTATTATTAGACAGTTGTTCAGTTATTTTCAGTTGTGTCTGACTCTTCATGATCTTATTTAGGGTTTTCTTGGCAAAGATACTGGAGTAGTTTGCCATTTCCTTCTCCAGCTCAATTTACATATGAGAAAAATGAGGCAAACAGGGTTAAGTGCTTAAGAACAATTCAGGACCTCTTTAGTGACCCCACTGGTCATAGTTTCAAAGCTAGATGAGACTAAAAGGTATCTCTTCTGATCACCTCATTTAATTCTATTGAGTAGCATTTATTGAGTATTTGCTATTTGCTAAGTACTGCGCCAAGTGCTGGAAATATAAGTAAAAAGAAAGTCAAGATCACACAACTAGTAAGTTTCTGAGGGTATATTTTTTACTCAGAAAGGTAAGTCTTCCTGACTTCAGGCCTGGCACTCTATCTACTCACTCAGCTACCTAGCTGTCCTCATTATTAGACTAAATCTCCACAAAGTTACTGTTGAAATTTTTGGTCAAAAATTGTTTTGGCTACCATCTATGTTATACAAATCAGAGCATTTCAGAAGAAAATGAGTTTGTAGGCAGCATCTTCAGCATGCTGAAAGTATTTATCATTGGGTTTTGGGGCTCTGAATTGTTGCTGTCGCTGTTATCGTTGTTATCATTTTTGGCTGTGTTTGTCCTTTCAGGTGACATATAGCATTTTATTTCAAGGGAAATACAATGAGAGATGGATGGAAGAAAGGAGAAAGGGGAAGAGAGGAAAAATGAAAGGAAAGGAAGGAATACACAGGAGAGAGAGAGGGGGGGAGAGAGAGAGAGAGAGAGAGAGAGAGAGAGAGAGAGAGAGAGAGAGAGAGAGAGAGAGAGAGAGAGAGAATTCTTATTTAAACAGGACTAGATTGGTGGGTTGGTTGGTTAGTTGCTGTCCTTCATTCTCGAGGAGGACCAAAATAATATCACTATGCTTGAGTCAAGATTCAATGTGTCTGACTGTGGCTGATCAGACCAACATGAGCTCAGAATGCTCTACAACAGGTTGGGCACAAATAGTCATGTGAACATTTGGGGTGGTTACTCCAAACTTGCATATTTCTTTGTTTTCTTTGAGCTGTTTTAATCCTGCTTTGCTCATACAGCACAGAACCTTCTCTGATGTGGGAATGTCATACTAAGCAGTTCTATATCAATGTCTCCCATGTCACACAGTCAATTCCAAAGTTCTTGAGAGAGACCTTGAGAGTGTCCTTATATCACTTTTTCTGAATGCCATGTGAATGCTTGACCTATGAATTCTACATAAAATAGTTTTTTTTGACAAGTGTACATTTTGCATTCAAAGAACGTGGCCAGCCCGTTGGAGTTGTGTTCTCTGAAGCAGAGTTTGAATGCTTTGCAGTTTAGCTCAAATTAAGACCTCAGTGTCTGGTACCTTATCCTGCCAGGTGAACTTCAGAATCTTCCTAAGAAAGTTCAAATGTAAGCATTTCAGTTTCCTGCCATGGCTCTGATAGACTGTCCAGGTTTCACAAGCATTCAAGAATGAGGTCAGCACCACAGCTCTGTTAACCTTCAGTTTGGTAATCAGTGTAATACCTCTTCTCTCCCACACTTCCCTTTGGAGACTCTCAAACACTGAGCTAGTGCTGGCAATGCATGAATCAAGCTCATTATCAATGTGTACAGCCCTGAAAACTATACTACCAAGGTAAGTAAACTTATCCACAGCATTCAGAAATTCTCCATTTGCTGTAACTGATGGTTCCACATATGGCTGTGGTGGTGGCTAATGGAGCACCTGTGTCTTCTTGGTACAAATTGTTAGGCCAAAATTAGCACAAGCAGCAGAAAACTTATCCATACTTCATTGCATCTCAGCTTCAAAGGCTACATTAAGTGTACAATCAAATGCAAACAGAAAATCATGCACCAACATTCTCTCCACTTTGGTCTTGGCTTGCAGCCTTTTCAAGTTGAAGAATTTGCCATCAGTGCTGTAGCTGACCTTGATGTCATGTTCATCCTCATTGAAAGAATTTGACAACATGGCTGAAAACATCATGCTAAAAGGCATAGGAGCAAGCACACAGCCTTGTTTACTCCATTGTTGCAAGACAAGTCAGTAGGTTTTACATCTAAATAGCAGCCCTGAGTGAAACAAGGCTGGCAAATGAAGGCCAGCTTACTGAAGTTGGAGCTGGATACACTTTTTTCTAGAATGACCACAGTGAAAGGGAGCACCATGAAGCTGGCATAGGTTTTTCAATTAAAATTAATCTAGTCAACAAGCTTGTATGCCTGCCAAAAGGAGTGAATGACAGTCTCATGACAATGTGATTGCTACTTGCAGGAAAACGTCATGCCACCATCATCAGTGCCTATGCTCTCACCATGACAAACCCTGATGAGGACAAAGAAAAATTTTATGAAGACCTAGAGACCTTTATCATCAATATGCCAAAAGAGGACAAGTTTATAATGCTGGGTGATTTTAATGCTAGTGTAGGCTCAAACAGAACTGGAAGATTATTGAGGAATATTATATCTTTTGGGATAGCTGTCAAACAAGGACTCATAATATACATCCCTCATTTGACTTTCACAAAGCAGTGTTTGTTAAGAATTACTAATGATCTTTGCCAATAAGTCATATTTCTACTATGACATTTCAGTAGAGAACAGTACATTTAATTGATTATTTTTAATAGAGGCTTGGAACAGAAAGATGGTCTGCTTTTTGAAAGTTTACAATGAGTTCATTTCATGCTAATTCTTTTTGTGGGCATGGGAACAAAGTCTATGATATTGAGTGGTAACAGAGGGAGTGAAAATGAAAGAAAAATAATTTTGTTTTCTGATCAAATGAAAGAGAAAAAATATTGTACTTTTATCTCTGTAAAACAAAGAATAGGACTTGATGATTCCATTAGCAGTAAGAGTTGAAGGAAAGTAAAATTGGGGTTGAAATTGAAATCACAGGAAATAAGAATGGAGAATAAGAAGTCATCATTGAAGTTGCTTTCTCATGTTGAGTGCCACACTGCAATACAACTAGCTTTTGGGGTCTCCATCTTTCATTAGTAATGTGAGCAGGAAGCAATAGCAAAAGAA
>JAQQSZ010019376.1:0-10377 GCA_028646595.1 Phalanger gymnotis
AAAAAAAATCTCCTTGAGATATGTAACAAATGATTTTTTTTAAGAAAGAAAGAAACAGACATCAAATCATCCTTTCCTATGAACATTTTGATTATTAGAGACTGAAATAAATAATATTTGGTTCTTTGGCTCACTTGGAAAGTGGGGAACTGGAATCAGAGTCCCTTCTGCATCAATCAAATGTTTAATGTTGGGGGATTCAATTAAGTCATAATTTTAAAAGCTTCATAAAACAATAGATTCTGTAAAATGGTCTATTTTTCAAAATTAAAAAAAAAACTCATGGAATACAAATAGAATTATTTTTGGACATAAATATCCCAGGAAGATTGGAAAAATGGTAAGATAGATGTTATTTTATTTTTTTTCCCAAATTTGTGATTTAACCATTTTATGAAAATCCTTCTACAACTGCAGAGCAGCAACTTTTCCATAATTTATCGTCTTAGATGAGTTGAGTGAGCCACTTAGGAGATAAATTATTTGCCTACGGTCATATAGCCAGTATGTGTCAGTCAAGGAGGGAACTTAACTCAGGCCTTGTAACAGGATGAGTTAGAGCCGACCCCAAAACATCGCTGGACCTCTGCGCCCAGAACCAGCTGAGATAACCTCAGGGCTCTGAGGTATGGGAGGAACAAGATGGAGTTTGGAGGAAGGGTCTCGCCCTTGTTGGCAACGTGGTGCAGGGTTCTTTTCCGGGTTTACCTGTGCACAGGTGAATCATGGGGAGAGCATGGGAAAGAAAGGGGAGGAGAATAGGAGAAGAGTAGGTGGAGAGTAGGCGGACCAAGGCAGTCCTAGTACTATGTAATAAAGGCTATAAAATCTTGTCACTGACTTAATTAAACGGAGCTGCTTACCACCTTGGCTTCCGGCCTCATTCATTGCCCGCGAGATCAGGCCTTTGCTGGACAAAGGCCTGGGAGTATGGGGTAAGCATGTTCCCCAACAAGGCCTGAGGCTGGTTTTCTAGCCTCTATATCATGCTGCCCCTCAGTATTTATACATATATCTATATGTGAAATCTCTCCTACTTTTGAGGACATTTCACTATACCCTATAATTTGAAAGATATCATTTTGTTCTGCCATCCAAAATGAAAATCACTACTCATTGTCTTGATAAGTAATGCACCAAGAGTGCAATTTCCCTGTTTCAACTAGCTACAGTGTGTTCCATAGGTGACTTAAAATTAAATTTAATAAAGAAAATGTCTTAAAAGTATCTGATGAATTACTGTGATCAGGGTACAAGTTGTCATTCCTTCAAATCCATGTTATTTTAATTAGTAACACTTCACTTAAAAAACATTTTGAATAAATACAAGTGTGAGTGAAAACATTTGTGTTTACATAGTTACTTCCAAATTAAATAATAAATGAGCTTTTAGATAGATAGATATTGAATTTGTTTAGTTGTGTTTGGGTATACATATATGCATACACACATACATACATACACACATACATATGTATTCTTCACATATTCATTTAGTTATAGCTGTATGCGTCTGGCTGTTGTTTTTGGCTAGCTTCTTCTTAATACTGCTGAGTTATGTCACTTTATCCTATGATGCCATCAGGTTTCTGAAATTAAGTAAGGCTTCATGTGGATCGCTTAGGTCTGAAACACAGAGCACTAGCCTGTGAAAACAAGAGATCCCTTTGTTTATTTTTTCTTCTTTCTTTAGTTCTGCCACTTAATGTTTCATCTTGGAAAAGTGACAACCTCACTCTGTCCCTGTTTCCCCATCCATAAAAAAAAATGTCCCATAGCCAACTATGATTGATGGAAGCTTACCAGTGAGGTCACAAAGAAGAAAGGCTATCCAGAGGTAATCCCCTGCTGGCCTAACTGGACATAATAACCTTCTGAGGATAGCCAGTGGACAGAAAAGTTGTGAATGAATCAGCCTAGCTTTTAGTTTAAAGGGGGTTGAGAATTCTAGTTATCGATAGAGAAAAAAAATGAATGAGGATAATAGAGCATCCAAATAGAAAGATGAAAACATAAGATTAAAACTGGATTTAAAAAAAAAAAACAATAAAAACAAAGATGGAGAAAGGCAAAAGCCAAATGAAGACCTTAAAATAAAATCTGAATAGCTTCATACAGCAAAACAAAATGAGCCTCCTCTCATTTCATAGGTGTAAGACAGGCCTGGCAAGGGAACTGTATACACTCTCTCCATCCCCTTTCCCTCTCCCCCTCCTCCCCCACCAAAGCAGATCAGGAGCAGGAATGGCTTTTCAATTCAATCTTAGAGTTGTCTGGAGTACTGAGAGGTTAAGTGATTTCCCAATGTGTCACACAATCAATAAATGTGAGTGGTCAACGGCAGGAATCATATTTACTCCAAGGCTGTCACCTGTGCCATGTATACCTATAAATGTGATTTAAACAAATATAAATGAGAAAGAATGTAAGTGGAGGGAGAGAGTCTGTTAAGTGGGGATGTGGGTAAGAAGAAATTCATCAGTACCTGGAAAGCATAGGTTGGGGTATCAAATAAAATTAAAATATAGTAATGTGAGACACACAAAGGAAAACAGTTGCAGATCATTTTAGATAAAAATAACTTTCAAACCACTCCATTATCCATTAAATGATTAACTGAATTTTGACTTGTTCATTAACATAAAATGTTTTCAAGCTTTTTATTAATATAAAATTATAGTAGTAAAAGCTTTTATATAGAACTTACTATGTGCCAAGCTCTGTGCTAAGCAATTCACAATTATTATCTGATTTGATCCTCACAACAACCATGGGAGGTAAGTCCTATTAGTATCCCCATTGAACAGATGAGAAAAGTGAGATAAACGGAGGTCAAGTGGGTCACACAGCTTGTTGAGTATCTGAGGCCAGAATTGAAATCTAATTTTTCTGATACATTATCACATAACTATCCCTATTGTTTTTCTTAATAGATCTCTGTCTGTCTTTCTCTGTCTCTGTCTCTGTCTCTGTGTGTGTCTCTCTTTCTCTCTCTCTCTTTCTCTCTGTCCTCTCTCATTCTCTTTCTCTCTCTCTCCCTGTCCCTCATTCCCTCCTCTTCCCTCCCTCATATATACATTTTTAAACATGCATATATGTGTATGTCTATATATTGTAAATAAATGCAAATATTATGTTTGTGTATGTACATACACACATGTTTTGGTTGTCTCCCCCCCCCCCCGCCAACATCGTTTCATCCTCATAACTCTGGAAAGTAAATGGTCTTATTATCCCCATTTCACAGATGATAAAACTAAGGCAAAGAGAGGTTAAATGCCTTTCCTAGAATCATTGAATTTTCTGAGGCTTCATTTGCACTATCTTCATGACAGTAAGTCCAGCATTATATCTTCTGTGCCACCTGTCCCCTCTGTTAATGAGGCTTTCTGCACCCAGGCCTCTGGGGCTGGAGCCTTGTCCACTGCACTAGTGTGGCCTACTCTAGTCAAATCTATCGTGTCCTGGTTTCCCGAACTGATAGTTTACCTGCTGCACTTGGGCTGAAGGCCTCACAGCTGGCGCACTGTGCCACTAGCCCGCTGAGCCATAACCTTGGAGTTTTGGTTGCTGACCTGTGCCGTGGCTAAGAGCTTCCTACTGGCTAGCCTGGGCACTGGCTGCACTGGGCTGGGCTCCCCCTTTACCCAAAAGAGATAGTCGTTTCTTGAAATCCCTCTAAGTTCTCTTTGGCTAGAAAATTGTTTCACTCTTTTTGTGGTTTCTATCACTCTAGAATTATTTTAGAGTTTGATATAATATTCTTTCTGAATGAAAGTGGGAAGACCTTGGGCAACTTCCTGGCTTCTCTCCAGCATCTTGACTCTGTTCCCCAAATAAGACTCATTAAACATTGAAAAATCATATTTGAATCTTTACATATTCCCCAAACACTAAATATCACTATGTTCACATATGGACTAGACCTGTGATTTCTTTGGTATTAGGAACTCCCAAATGAAGACACTCTCTTTACCAATGGAGGTTGATACCTGCTAACTACCTAGAGCCCTGAGAGATTAGGTGACTCTCTTGAGGACACAGTCAGTATGTCAGAGGCAGGATTTGCTTCTAAGCTAATTGTCTATTCAATAGGCCTTGTTTCTTCTTCTTCTATTCAGATATAAGGGCAAAAATGTGTTAATAAATACAAATGTAATATGACCCATTATTACATGGCTCATTATTACTTGAGTTCAGCTATGCCCTGGGTCATTTCATGTTCCTTAAAGTAGAACTAGTATAAACAGCAAAAGCCTTTAGTGACTAATACAATTTTGTCGATAATAAGGGCAACATTCCTGGGTATTCATGTGAGAAAGGGTTTCCACTCTATAAAGCATATTTGTATGATCAAATTCACTCACAGTTATTCTTTGATAGCTTGGATAATTAAAATTTGAATACACATTCAGGAGCAAGCCTATTTTGACACTATAAGAAAACATGCAAAGAATATCTCAAACAAATAAATAGGTCCATTACCGTTTGACAAACAAATTCATCTAAAAAAATGGAATCCCCCTAAAGTCACATTTAACATTTTAACATTTTCTGAAGGGAATAAAATGTAGGGAAAGTATTTTCATCATTGTATGCAATTTTATGTTTGGAAACTTTCTCTACCAGTGAAATCTGGTGTGTGATTTAACCTTAGAGATCTCTCTGGAGTCATTGAGCAGTGAAATACCTCGCCCATCATCAGAGAGATATATTTTTTTCAGAGTTAGCACTTGTCTTGAATCCAGATCTTGCTGACACCAATTCCATCCTTCTAACTACTACAACATTCTGCCTTTCAAATGCAAGATTAAAAGTAACATAAGATCTAAAGAACGATATATTAAAAAAGACAATTTTTAAAAATAATAATTCAAATTCTGATTGAGGCAGTGTACTTGGAAATTTTAACAGTTATATGTAGTTGTATTCCAAATCCCTTTCTACACATTCTTCACTTTTTGAGTTTTTCAACAACCCCTTGAAAGAAGTAAAATAGTTATACCTCTTTTGCCGATGAAGAAAACAAAGGCTCGTAAAAATAAGGGACGTCCACAAGATTACACTGTAAATAAATGTCAGAAGTAACAGGTCTTCTGACTAAAATTAAAATACTCATTCAATATGCTACACAACTTTAGTGTATGTTAAAAACCATTCTGATATTCTACTATTTGCAACATATATGTGTATATATATACAGAAAGAGAGATACACATAAATACACAAACATATATTCAGTTATGAGTATGAGTACATATATGCATATATTGTTACATACATGTATATGAGCACACATGTATATATGCATAAGTATTTTAAAGAAATCTTTATTTTATAGAAATATATAAAAGAATTCCCACCATAGAAAAGATGCTGTTCTTTCGTTTTTTAGCTTCTTCCTCTCCTTGAACATTTTTTGTTTCTTATGAAAACTTTATGAATGTGTCCAGTCAATGCCCTGACTATATTCATTTCAGTATTTTCCAGTTGCATGCTTATATAGCCATCCATGGACACCAGATCACCTTCCTGGACATTCCCCACTTAAGCTTCACCATCACTGGCTTCCTTATCATTCCATTCTGGAATGGTTTGGAGTTGAGGGGTAAACTCATTAGAATCACCTGAGAGCTCCACAGGAAACTCATGGCCAATTCCCCTACACTGAGATGGCATAAACAGCTGTTGCCTTGTCCATTCTTTCACCAGAAGTCATATGGATACCTGAGAACTGACTAGAAAGAGAAGCCATTGCTTAAGCCACAAAAAGTGGAGTTTAGTGACTGACACTTACATTCATGTCTGCTAATTGGCTCAGCATGGCAACCACCACTGTTGGCCTATTTGGTGATGAATTTAATAAAAGGAGGCACTTTGCAATAATATATTTGAGTCATAAAGCTGGATTTTAACACAAGTCCTGCCACTTATTAGCTAGGCCATATTGATCAAGTCTCTTCATGCTCTTGTCTTTTCATTCAGGTTTTTTTAGAATGATTGAGCGACTAAGAGAAAAAGAAAACATTCATTACTCTTCGATGGGTTCTCTGCTACGTTATAGGAATACATATATAAAAATGAGAGCCCCTATACTCATATAGAGAGGGATATATCACATTTTGGGGAATGATGGCCAGGGAATTTTGTTTTGGCTTGGGAAATTCCAGGGATAATGATTCATTTGTTCCAGAAGCAATGGTTGTATTTATATGACTAGACTTCTCAAAGCAAGAGGAATAATGGAGTGGAATGGAGGAGAAAGAAAGATATGCTTACTACTGGCAGGATAAAGAGAGTGAGTGAGAAGTGTGACTTGGTGTTGGATGGATATACTGTGCTGTCCTCCATCAAGAGAGTTGGGCAGCAATTTGGAAAGGCTTTAAGTACTATGAGATCTTTTCTACTTATACAATTAGGTCTTCAAGTTTCTTCTGAATAAATAAATGCAAATGTTTGCCCCAGAAATAAGTGCTTCTTTCCTTTCCTATGTTCTTTTAAAGATTCTTTTTATCATTCAGCTCCTTAGGGTAAATCTCTTGTGGGGAGACCTCTGGATCAAAGTATGAGTATCTATTAATTACTTTCTTAGCCTAATTCCAAATTGTTTTACAGAACGATAAAGCCAATTCACATCTCTACCAATCCCATATTATCGTAATTTTCCATAATCTTTATAGAGTTTGTTATTCCTTTCTTTTGTTATCCTTGTTGATTTGATGAGTATCAGGTAAAACAATAGAGTTGTTTGCATTTCTTTTATTAATAATGATTTAGGGCATTCTGTCATATGACTAATAATACTTTATTTTAGATTATGTTCTTTAAAAACTTTTTTTTTGTTTTATATACTTGTGTTAGTTATCTTTCTGTCTTATATAGCTGATCCTTATGAGCTATGTTTGATACATCAGCTACTTCCTTTCTTACCTTATTGACATTAATTTGATTGCGTAAAAAGCTTTTAAATATCGCATAAGTGAAATTTTCTGTTTTATCTTTTCATCGCTTCTATTCCCTGTTTGAACAGGAATTTACTCCTTAGCCATATTTGTAAAAAGTACAAAACTAATTAGTTCTCATCAAGGTTTTTGTTTGTTTTTTTTTTTTATCTTCCCTCCATCTAGGATATTAAGTTCAGTTGCTTCTAGTCCTTATCTTGACTCTTACACTGATCAATTTGGAAAGATTTTTTTTTCAAATCAGAAGCCCAATTTTCCCATCACTCGATTCTATAAGGTTCACTTTCACATTCACATATGAGTACAGAATGGTCCTAAAACTGACATTTGCTTTCTAGGGTCCACATGCTAACACATTGTTACACTATCTGATTTCTACCCAATGGTATCTAAACTAGGACTTCTGTATGTTCCTCCCCAGTTAGATTCTAATAACAGCTGACATAAAATTCATATAAATATATAGTGAGGTTTGCAAAATCCTTTACATGTAGTATCTGTTGGGGTCCCCATATCAATTCTGTGATTGTGTCACAAGTATATCTTCTGCTGCTGACTCAGTTTGTCAAATGTTTTCCTTAAAATCTAGTATCCAGAAATGTACATTGTATTCCAGATGTGGCCTAGGTAGCCCAACATACAGTGTAATAATTACCTCCCTCCTATCTGACACCACTGGAACAATACTTTTGATTAATTTTCCTTTAGCATATGTATAGAGTACATTCCTTCCTTTATGAAATTCACTTTACTAGCTTTCCTTAATGAAATGTTCTAAGGAAAATAAATAATTCTTCCATCATTAGCTAATTGTTTCATTAAAAATAACTATAGACAGAACAGACTGTCGAGCAGCTTTCTATAATCAAACTGCCTCCAGATGTTCCAAGAATGTCTTGATGAAATCTGGGAAAAATTGAATCTCCTTGAGAGTATAGAAAAGAGATAAACTTATTCACCTATAAGAACATCGCTTACTTAACTTCAACAAGCTCTGGCTACCATGACTGACTAGGTACATAACAATGCCTTAGATGTCAAGGCAAAGGGCCCCATGTAGAAGAGGTCCAGATATCTAAACAATGTTATTTATAAGATGCTTCATTGATCTGACACAGAAGCATAGCAAAATGGAAAAGGTCTTTGTCAAAGAATATATACCTTTTGTAAAGCTATAAATACTTTAATCGTGAAGCCTACATTTCAAGGCTAATTAACTTCTGAATGTCATTTTTGAACATAGATGCAGGAAAGAAGGAGCTCATGGATACTGAGCAGCCAGACCAATTTGTTTCAATCTTTAAAAAAAAAAAAGCTCCAGGACTTATGGATCATTTGCATGTGGAGGTTTGACCCATCTGTTTATAATTGTTCTTCCTGAAATGGTCTATTAGCAACAACTAAAAACTTCTAAACATTGCTAGATTATTTATAAGTCTACAAGATCTCTAGGGGCAGAGAGGAAAGACAGGAGGAACTGTGGAGAGTGGAGAAGGGATATGAGCAAAGATAGTTCAATAAATATACAGGTAGTTCACAATAATTAATTTAGACCATATCTTTTAAGGGCAAAAAACCTACAAATAGTATAAGTAAAGCAAAGGAATTACCTTTGGAAACTTGATTTTGAAAGTTGGTCTTTTAAGTGTGTGAGGTGGTAAAAGACATTCTGCTAGTTGCTTTTTGAATCGATTTGAATTTATATTGTTAACACATTCAATTGTTGGGTATTGAACTGTAATATGGGCTATTAATGAAAAGAATCTGCTGTTACAGAGATGTTTTAGTTCCCCTTTGCCGTAAAAAAGCAGCAAATACAAAAACTCACTTAAAAGGCAGGACAATGCAACTTATTCCCCCCCCCCCCACAGGATTTTTCATAGGATACATCACACAATGTATTACAGAGAAGAGACACAATGGCAAGATAATTCAGAATAGAGTTAGAAGGAGTGATGTTCCAACTGATAAAAAGAACAATAGTATGAAAGATGAGAAAGGGCCAAAGACAAAAGCTAAAATGATTTGAGTTAGATGTGAATGTGGGTAGAATGGGGAAGGTGATTTTAGGAAATCCACATAGCGTTTTAATTTTTTAACAGCCATTTTAGCAAAAGAATGCTTTCCTGGGCCCTCTTCCCTTCATGTAGAAGAATATTTTGCTCATGTAGTTACATTCTCTCCCAGTGCCCACAATCTTACCAAAATGAGGAATATTCTTCATTCATGTTACTGTGGGGTCTTTTCTTCTACCCTATTTCTAAAACCTCCAATTTGATGCTAAAGTTAATTACAAGCTGAAACAAAAAAATCCATTTGACCTTTACTAGAGAAGTAGAAATAAAGGTAGAAAAGAAAGGTCAGATCTAGGATGTGAACAAAACAAGGATGGATGAAACTCTTAGGAAGAATGTCACAGAGGATTATTGACTGTTGACTAAATATGAAATGGGAGCAACAATTAGACATACAACTTTTCCTGGAAAAAATGTATAATTCAATTAGAGGCCTTTTCTCAGAGGTTCCTCACATGTGGTGATCAATCAACTCTGTTTTTTCTTGATTTTCTTTAATAAATAGAATTTCCTTCATCTTTACCTCTGTCTTTTAGAATTCTATTCTTCTTTAAAGATGCGACTTAAGCAACATTTTTTACATGAAGCCTTGCCTATATACCTAATGGATGATGCCCTTCCTCTCTAAATACCATTTATTGTTGTCCTTATTTTGTATTTATTCAGCATACATTTGTTCTATATATACTAAAATAGTTATTTGTTGTCTCTTGTAACTGAATGTAAAGTCAATGAGACTAAGGTTTGTTTCTTTCTTTGTAATTCCAATGCTTAGTACATAGTATGTACTTAACAAATGCTTCTTTAACTGAAATGAATAAATACTATGTTAGTATTTATAACTGATATTTATAAAACACTTTAGATTTATAAAGGCCTTATGAATTACCTCACTTGAGTTTTACAAATTACCCTGTAAAATAGATGTTCTAGAAACATTATTATCTCTATTTTACAAATGACAAAATTGGTTAGATTTTGGTTAGGTTAGTTAGGTTAGGTTAGGATAGTTGATCTGACTTGCTAATGGTCATGAGCTAGCAAGGATCAGAGATAGCATTAGAGCACAGGTCTGTCCAACTCTATGAAGAAGTAGAGTGATATTGAAATGAATTTAGAAAAATCCATGATGTATTTCAATTATGTTATTGGAAATATCTGTAACTGTGAAAGGATCAATATTTTTTCTCTTAAATATTAGAAAAAATTATAAAAGCAAAAATTAGTCTTAAAATGTGATTTTGGAGCATGTTGATATGTATACAAATTTCAACTGAGATGGAGTAAGGTACAAATGCCATGTAGGACATAAATAAAATTGCTGAGAAAAGAAATATAAT
>JAQQSZ010019377.1:0-10377 GCA_028646595.1 Phalanger gymnotis
GGTATTTTTATTCATTTTGTTAAATACTTTCCAATTACATTTTAATCTACTTTGGACCAAACTTTGGAGTGTTGTGGGCCACACATGGTTTGTGTGGGCTGTGTGTTTAATACCTCTGGTTTGCTGTCCTATTTCCTGAAATAATCTGCCCATGGAAAGAGCTGGGGGCTCCACATCCATGGCTGGAATTCCTCGGTATTGTTTCTGAGGAGTTAGGTGGTATGGAATGCCAACAGCCAAGGGGTAGGAGGGGGTTGAGGAACAACATTTGGAGGGAAAATGAAACATAGAAACCACTGGATGCCCTGGATAGAGATGACAAACAGATGGCAAAATGAAAACTGTGAAGTTACTCTAATGGAAGTTTAATCCACTGTGTTTTTCACCTGTATTTTTTTTCCTTTGGTTCCCATGAAACTGCGTGTCAGGGGTGAGAACGCTGAATACGTCTTCTGAAGGCAAATACATACTCACATATACCTAGATTTCAGCAAGGCATTTGCCCCCAAGGAGGTCTGTGGAATTGTATGCCATCACTGCAGTTTATAAAACTCAGGAATAAGGTGGGACAGGAAAACCAAAGTGGATTGAAATTCACTGGAATCCATAGGCAGAACCCTTAGTAGTGGGCAAGATGGAGAAGAGGTTGACACAGGACATGCAGAAAAGGGTGTGGTCCACAACACTGAATAATTTTAACATGGCTCTTTATAAATGTCATTTTATATGCCATAAAACTCTGCTCTTTGTGACACGTAGCTGTTCATTTTGAACAAAGTCAAAGTCCTTGGTGTTTAGAATGAAGATTCAAAACTTTTAGTGGAGAATAACACAATTTTTGGATGTGGTAAGGTTGGAGGGGAGTGCAAAACGTTTTACTCCTTGCCAAGATTATCCAAATGCCTTATCCCAGCTCTGTCCACAGTCAATAAATCAGCTTTAGGAATATGTAATTTCTCCTTTCTCTAAATTCCAAAGAAACTACCCTCCTCCCCACATACCCTTTAGCATCATTTATCCCTCTAATGGCCATAGAATCAATAACAAAAAGTTCTCTTTGCTCAGGCATTGGGGTTACTCCAGACTTGTCACTAATCAGAATCGTGACTGTTCAGGAACAGGCCTCTGGCATTTTCAGTCCAAAGGACAAAACGTCTTCTCTGGGCAAAGTCCAAATCCTCTCGTTATGATTTTAGAAATATAAACATGTCTTCTGTGGACTTTTAATATCTAAATATTTTTAAAATGCTCTCGCAAGTATAATAAACAGAAGAAACCAGAATCCAAAAATTGTTTCTTCCTCATATTTGCTGGCGAGACACAAAGGGACCAAGTCTCTGAATGTAAAGTATTTGAATTATTTCTGTTCACTGGCACGGCCAAATGAATGCAGGCATTAGGAGTTTGCATTGGAGAGGCCACAACAGGGAAGAGAAAAATTCAGGGAAGGGTGAATGGAAAGAACCATTAGGCCATCATCAAGGCCATTAGTGGTGGCCATGGACTCTTTAGCTAGGGATATATCATAGGCAATGTCCTGAAATGGCAGCTGGAATAATGCATAAGGCAACAGGCTAAGAGCAGGAGACCTGGATTTTCATACTGGGTCTTTAATTAACTCCCTCCAGGACTCTGGGAGTCATGGCTCTGGGCCTCAGTTTCCTCATTTGTTAAATGAAGATGTTGAAGTGTTTTAATATTGTATTCTCAGATCTAAGTCTTCGGGGCTGAGCTGGTTTCTGTTTCAGTCTATTCTCCCTTTTTAAGCTATAAGCCCTTTCCCTTCTCCATGCTCAATAGTCCCTCCTCCCCCAAGGTGCCAATCATAGGTTTCATTGAGAAATCTGTCTACCAGGTCATCAGTTTTTTGAAGGTAGGGAGTATGCCATCTTGTCTTTTTATTCTCTCGGTGCCTAACACTGTGTCTTGTTATAAGAAAGAACATGGGATTCTGAAAGCTCTTTGTACATAGTGGGTGTGAATAATTGAGTAAGGAGACCTGGGTTAAAATTTTATCTTTGCCAATTACTTTCTGCATGACCCTGAATTAATCATTTAACTACTTTGGGTCTCATTTTCCTCTTTTATAAGATGAGGCGGTCTGATTAGGTGATTCCCAAGATCCTTTCCGGGGTCTAAATCCTGTGATCCTCCCTCACATAGTAATATTTCATTGAATGAATGAAGGAAGGAAGGATGTAATCACGGATAGTCTGACGTATTTTCCCTTCCAAATGTTTTTTCCATTTTAATAGGAGATTCCTTGAGATGATAAGCTGTCAAGCTCAAATAAAGCATTTTCTAATTATAGAATTTCAGGCACAATGATAGGCATAGAGGGAAGGTATTTTTGGACAAAAAACCCTCATTTATTGCCCCCGAAATCATGCTATTCAGACAAATGTTAGCTGCTGATTTGATACTAACTCATGTTTCTATAGTATTTCAAAGATTTACACGGCACCTTGCTCCCGACACCACAACTGCCTCTCTCCCGTGATAGATGGGGTACAGTCATTCTTAACAGCATTTTACAAATGTGGAGACTGAGGTTCAAAGAAGTTACACAGCTTGAGTTTCTGAACAGAGATTGAAGTCAAGTGTGCCTTGGCTCTCAGACAAGTCTGCTCTCCACTACTACATGCCTGGTATTTTAGTAGCACTTGTCTGTACAGCTCAAAATTTGGAATTTCTGGTCTTACTGGAATATAAAACGGGGACTCTGGGTTGGTTTCTGGTAACATGAGGTGAAAAATTGTCCAGCATCTCCCATATCAGGCCAGAGCCTATCCAAGTGCTGCAGTCAATAACACCCTGAGAGGGCATTGCCATTCACTTAGCAGCATTTATCAGACGCTCTCTGTCTGGGGAGCAGTGTATTAGGCAGCATGTCTGCAAATACCACTCCTATCTCACTTCTTTTACATTTAATCTTGCCAGTATGGTTTTAGATTGTCAATAGAAGGACTTCTATCATGATAAGTGGCTCGGGCTTTGGCCTACCAAATAAATAAAGCCTCCACTCTTTATGCTGGCACTCAAGGCCCTCCAAAATCTGTCTCCAACCTAGCTTTGCAGCTTAATTCACATCAGGTAGTCTCCTGATCAGATCATCTCTGTGCAGCTAAATCAGTCTATCTGATGTCCCCAGGACAAACTTTCCCAAATCTGTACTTTTCCTCACGCTGCTCACTGGGCCTAAAATTACTTTTCTACCTTCTCTGGCCCATCCCTGTCCTTTAAAGTTCTGTTGAAATGATACCTTGTCAGCCATAATAATAATGATGATGATGATGGTGGTGGTGGTGATAATGATGATGATAACAACTAGAATTTACATAGTGCTTTGAGGTTTGCAAAGCATTTTACATTTATCATCATGTCTGTTCCTTCTAGCAATCCTGAGAAGTAGGTACTATTATTATCCTCATTTTACAGATGAGGAAACTGAGGTAGAAGGAAGCCACTACTCTGTGTTTGAGGTAGGATTTGAACTCAGATCTTCCTGATTCCAAGTTCAGCAGTGTACCTGCAGTGTCTACTACCTGCCCTAGCCTTCCCTGATGCACTCCCACACCCCTCCCCATACACACGCCTGGGAGAGGTCTTTTCCTCATCTGATCTCATAGCACCTTTTATTTCTCTTTCACACTTATATTTTAATATTTATCACATTGGTTTTTGTACATGACTTGTTTCACCCCTTCTGCTAACAAAATTACAAGTTCTTCAAGGATGAGGACTATGTTTCCTTGATTTTCGTATCTCTCCCGGTAGAGAACATCCTAAAGGGCTTGGCTAGCACAAAGTGTCGTTGTTCAGTCATCTCAGTCATGTGTGACTCTTTGTGACCTCGTTTGGGGTTTCTTTGGCAAAGATATTGGAGCGGTTTGCCATTTCTTCTCCAGCTCATTTTACAGATGAGGAAAGTGAGATAAACATGCTCAGGGTCACACAGTTAGTAAGTGTCTGGGGCTGAATTTGAACTCAGGTCTTTCTTACTCTAAGCCTAGCATTGTATCCGCTGCATCATCTGTCCCTGGCATATAGTAGGTGCTTAATAAATGTTTATCAAATCAATGAATGAATGAAAGGTATTAGCATCTAGTAAATGTTTTAATAAATGTTTATGGAGTTAATAGGCAGCATATGAAATGCCTGTTAGGAAAACAACACATGAACAAATGCAGGGGACTAGGATGGTGGATAGAGTGGGATGGGATCTCAGAGGCCATTTAGTCCGATGTCATTTTACAGATGAAGAAACTTTGACCAGAGGAGCTTAAGGAACTCGCCCAGGTCACATAGACGGTGAAGATCAGAGGGAAGATTTCCACCCTAGCCTTCCGCTCTTGGCACAGAAAACCACTTTACTTCCTAATTGAATCTAAGTTGCCCACATTGGAGCTTAGGACTGAAACAGGGATGAGAATGGGAGTGCAGTTAGTCTGAGAAGGCTCCTTGGAGGAAGTGAGCTTTGGGCCTTGAATATGATGGCTATGGATGAGCAAAAAGCAATGGTAATCTTTTTACAAAAAATGAGGCAGTCATAGAATGCTCTGAATGAGTTTCTCAAGGATGCATTATCAAATGCTTTTTCTACTCGAGTCACAGAGCACCTGGTTTTTCCTGGTAGAAGAGGTACCACCCCCACCTTACATCAAGTGGTGAATATATAAATATTAAATCATCGGGAAAAAAACCAAACCAAACACTTCCCTTCCCCTTGTGACAAAGGCTGGAGACTCACTTATCAGGTGGGGGAGGGGGCTGGGGAGTGGAAATGACTCATTAGAGCTCTCTGCAAGGAAGTTTCATCACAGGTGGGCTGGGAACTCAAGGGTGTCTCTTTCCTAGCTCTGAGCTGAGACCTCTGGAGAAAGAACACTATTTCCCCATGTTCCCAAAGGAGACCCATCAGCAGCTGCTTATAGTGAGACCAGTGGGTCCAGGCTATCAGGAATGTTCCTGCCAAGGATGGTGTCATTGTCCCTGCTCTGGCTTGGTTGTTCTTGAAGAAGTCAGATTCTTGGCTTTCTTCTCCATCCACCTGGGCTAGTCAAAGAGCTCCAAGGCCATTTTGCTAAGCCATGGATTTTCTTTCTCTGTTTTTTCTTCTTAACTTTAATTTTTATTGTTTTTCACATCCTTTTCATTTCTAACTACATCCCTTCCTCTTCCCCAAACTAATGAGTCATCCCTTGTAAGAATAAGAAAGAAAGAAGGGGAAAGGAGTTAAAAAAAACCAACTAAAAAACACATTGATCCAGTATGACAATGCATGCAATATTTCACATCCATAGTGACTCTGCACGGAAGGAAAGAAGAAACATTTTCTCATTTCTGCTCTGGGGCTAAGCTCAGTCATCACAGTTACCTAGTATTCAGGATTTCAAAAAAAATCTTTCTATTTACATTGTTGTACTGGTCATTGTGTATATTATTTCCTGGTTCTGCTTACTTCACCTTGTATCAGTTCATAGAAGTTTTCCATTCTTTTCTGAATAAGTATTTTCCTTTCACTATAACTTTTGTTTCAATGATTCCTCTCATCTCTCCCCAGGACCACCAAACTCATCCCTCCTTTTCCTCTTGCCCCTTTTTTTGCAGTTATGCCTGTGATTGCATTGATGAATGCAATACTAATGATGAAAATCTCTTTCCAAAAGCAAATCAGCAAAACTTCTTTAATTTATAGTTTGAGAGTTTCCTGGAGACTGCTAGAAATTAAATGAGTTGGTTAAGAAGGTCACATGCCAATATCTATCAGAGGCATCAGAGGCAGCATGGATTTGAACACAGAGTTTCTCGAGTCTGAGGTTCGCCTCTTTTTTATTAAATCCTAGTGGTTCTCATGACAAGACTTTTGTCAAGTCCTTGTGAAGGCTATTGAGCAATGATCTTATCTCTATACATTAGTCAACTCTTCTGAAGGATGGGGCTTAGGACTAAGGCAGAGAAAAGCTAGGATTTGGTCTAGGAAGATACAGAAACTGTAGTTCAACTTATTAGTCCAATATAGGTTGAATTTCTAAAAACTGAGTATTCAGAAGGGCTTAGGAGACCAGTGGCTTTAGTTGGTGCATTCACATGAAAATGTGCCAGGTTAATATTTTAAGAAACTTTGCAGAATGTGATATGGGGGTGGCCTCTCTCAGAGGGCCTTACCCCATTCGTTGACCTTCAGTCTCTGAGGCTTGGTGAGGCACAGACTAGGGAAAGAAGAACTTGGCAGTGAGACAGCTGAAAAGTGTTATAGTAAGCTGTAAGAGAGAAAGAACTGCTCCTCCCATTTCCTCTATCTCCACCTCTTCTTCTCCACCTTCATCTCCCTCTCCCAACACCAGCTATCTGAGCTTTCTGGGAAAATGTCCATTCTGATTTCAGGTGTCAGATGCCTTCTTACATCATTCTTTTGGAGCCATTATCTAAGTGATAACACTGAGAGGGGGCAGGAGCCAGCTCTGGAGCCAAGGCTCACAGAGTTTGAATGCATTTTGGGGAAGTGGTAATATCTGTCACACTTGATTGCCCTTCACTCTTAAATGGGTTGGCTCAGGTAGACTTGGACAGGTGGAAGCCTTCCCTACAAATGGCATAAATCTCCTTAGTGGGTCCGGCAAGGAGGTCTGAAGCCAGCTGTGGAAAGCTGTGATGGCTTTAGAGTGTCCGAGGTGTGTGTGTGTTTGTGTGTGTACGTGTTTGTGTGTGCGCGTGCATGTGTGTGTGTTTGTGTGTGTGTGTGCATGTGTGTGTGTGCATGTGTGTGTGTGTGTGTGTGTGTGTCTGTGCATAGAACAGAAATGTGAAAGTAAATGTGGCTTGGGCTTTAGGATTAAAGAGGAGTTTTTTCAATGTTAAGCTTAGATGAGGGGTAGGCCTCTTTACATGAAGCTAGGGCCCAACCTTCAGCTGTCAGGAGGCATAGTGACTCTATTTGCCATAGCTTGTAGCTAGAGTTGCCTCATTGCCACAGAAAGTCTGTGTCCTGAGGAGCCTGGACCTTTCACTGTGAAGCTGTTTCTTCCACTAGCTACAATGAGAGTTTTAGATGGGAAAGCTGCCTCAGTTTAGGGATAGGCAGAACCACATTGGGGTGGAGCTTTCACCAGCACTAGGGCTGTGAACTTCCTAAGTGGCTCAGAGTCATGTACTTGGGAGGGGCTGTTGCCCCTACTTCACGCTCATCCACAACTTGGTTTATGCCAGACTGTAATACTGTTCTTTTCTCCTCTGCTTATCCAAACTCTACCCATCCTTCTAGTTTCATGTCCTTCATGATGCCTTTCCCGCTGGTGTAGAGCAATAATTATTGGTTCTAAATTCAAAAGCCTCATTTGAATCTTGGTTTTGTAATTTACTACTTGTGTATCTTTAGGCAAGTCACTTCAATTCTCTGGGCCTCAGTTTCCTCATTGTAGTTGTCATCCTTTGTTCCTGAAGAGGACCAAAATGGCATCATTATGTTGAGGTCAAGGTACTGTGTGTCCAACTGTGGCTGATCAGACCAACTTGAGCTTGGAAGGCTCTACCACAGGTTGGACAAAAACAGTCTATGTTTCTTTTTGTAGAAGGAGGAGGCTGGATTAGAACAGAGGAGTCAAACTCACAGCAGACTAGAAATTGGCTGCAAAACATCTCGTGGTGGGACTCAGATTAAAATGTAACTGAGAAATGTTTAACAAAACAAATAAAAATATAATACAACATAGATAATATTAATTTGAGGTTTTCTTAATCAATATATACCCCACAGGGATCCATTTCTTTCTGAGTTTGACCCCACCGAAGATGACCTCTGAGGTTGAGCTCCAATCTATGATCCTATGGCCTCTATTATGTATCCCTTCTTTCAACTCTGGTATCACTTGCAGTCTTAACACAGTGTCCAACATTTAATAAAATGATGATCTCACTCATCACTCTCTATTTTTCAGGTATTTGTATCTTCTCTGCTATGTCATAGGGTCTGGGAGGGCAGAGGCAATGTCTTTTTCTTCTATCCCTTTCCCCTTTTCTCCCCCACCCCCACCTTAGCAGAGAACTAGGTGCAGAGTAAGTACTCAACAAATGTTTGTTGATTGGTTGGGTTATATGAATTTTACAAGATAGGATTGACCAGTCAATCGACAGTTAGCATCGACAATAACTGTGGCTAGAATTTATAGAGAGATTTAAATTTTGCAAAGCAATTTATGTATATTAATTTCATCTGTATTTGCACTTAATTTTCATTTTAGTCTCACGACAATGCTGTGAGATAGGTTCTATTATTTAAACAGATGAGGAGACCGAGGCTGAGGTAGGTTAAGTAACTTGCCCAAAGTCACACAGCAAGCAAAGGTATGAGGCAAGATTTGAACTCATGTGTTCTTCATTCCAACTCTAGCACTGGCAGTATCATGCTTGAAACGTTGTAGAAGCCAATGGAGATTGCTCTCAGGGTCTGCTCTGCACCAACAGTTGCTGTGGGAGGTGAAGGGTTTAAAATGGAGGGAATAATGTAAGTATAACTGGAGGGACTGTGTCATCTGGGGAACCGTAGAAGCCAAGACCCACCAGGCCATGTAGGACACAGTTCCAGGAGACTTCCCTTATATGGAATGTGAGTGCCCCCAGTGCAGGCTGAGAGATGAAGCATCCTCCTCAGGGCCATTCCTCAGGTAGGATCTGGGGAACAGAGAAACCCTTAGCTTGGCACAGATCACTAGAAGCTGATCAATGTACCCTTTTCCTTCTTCCCTCCTATTCTTTCTGTTTTTCATTTTTCATTTGTTTCGGTCATTGTTCCAGTTTGCCTCCCTCACTCAGGGACAGAAGTTCTCCAGGTTATCAGTGGAAGTCCTGTTACCCTGGCAACACCACAAAGGGTACCAGCTGCTGACCGCATCTGCTGCAGTCCTGAACTTCCCATGCTGATGTCCTTAAGACATGAGAAATCCTGGTGTATTGAAAAGCATGGGGGTTCTGGAGGCAGGTGATCTAAGTTCAAATCCTAGCTGTGATATTTTGCAGCTGTTTAGACCAAGATGTTCCATTTGACTCCTCCATGCTTCAGCTTTCTCATCTGTCTGGAAGAAGACATAGAAAGTCCAGGCTGGGAGCATCAGAGACTGTTTAACTTCACCAAGGGTAGACCCTGTGCTATACACACACCTCCACCTTATAAACCACTCCTCTGCTAGACAAAATCTGATTCTCTATGGTCCTACTGGAATGTTTCCACTTTGTCCTCCTATCTTCCAACGATCCTGTCAGCATCCCAGAAGAAGGCAATTGCATGCACCAGCAGGCTAGGGTGTGCACACTTCTCCCACTCCCCTGTGTTTCCTGCGGTTACCATGCCAGCAAAATCCTACAGCCTCACCACTGCGTGGGAGGGTGTCTCTGAAGCTGAGCAGCCACCAGATGCCTCTCTGGCCCTTAGCACACACATAACAGACCAATCTGTTTTTTGTTTTAATGCAGCTGTTTACCTCTCCTCTGCATACCTGTGTATTGGAGGTATCAAAGGAAACAGCACCTGCTTGTTTGCTGGATGAAAGGTGCCTGTGTCTAAGGGAGGGTGATAGGGACCCAGCCTCCCCGATTAGATTTGGAGATTATCAGAAATGAAGACTGTGTCTTCCCCTGAGATAAAGAGGTCTGGGAAGACAGGGACCTTGCTTTCATCATCATCGCCATCACTACCACCACCACCACCACCATCACTACAGTAACACATTTATATAATGCCTTTATGATTACAACCCTTTTCTTATAACAACCTTATGAGGTACATAGTATTATTATTCTCATTTCATTGATAAGGAAACTGAGTCTCAGAAAGGGAGAGTGACTTACCCATGATTGCATATCTGGTATGTGTCAGAACTGAGAAGCAGCTTTTTCTGACTCCAATGCCAGTGCTTTTTGTATTAGAGTTTTAGACTTTAGACTTTGAATACAATTTTCAGATTTTACCTCTGGAACTTACTTGCTCTGTGACCACAGGCAAATTACTTCTCTGAGTAATTCTTTTTTAAAATTATTTAATATATTTAGTTTTCAGCGTTGATTTTCACAGGACTTTGAATTACAAATTTTCTCTCCATTTCTACCCTCTCCCCCACTCCAAGATGGCATATATTTTGGTTGTCCTGTTCCCTAGTCAGCCCTCCCTTCTGTCACCCCACTCCCCTCCCATCCCCTTTTCCCTTTATTTCTTGTAGGGCAGGATAAATTTCTATGCCCCACTGCCTGTGTATCTTATTTTCTAGTTGCATGCAAAAACTTTTTTGTTTTTGTTTTTGAACATCTATTTTTTAAAATTTTGAGTTCCAAATTCTCTCCCCTCTTCCCTTCCCACCCACCCTCCCTAAGAAGTCAAGCAATTCA
>JAQQSZ010019378.1:0-10376 GCA_028646595.1 Phalanger gymnotis
TGTGGGACCGACCTTACCCAGAGACCATCCAGGCTGTCCTGGGGTGGGGCCCTGCTTCCCTCTGCCACTTTGTGGGTTCTGCAGCTCTAGAATTGGTTCAGAGCCATTTTTTTATAGGTTTTTGGAGGGATTTGGTGGGGAGCTCACGCCAGTTACTACTTTCTGGTCGCCATCTTGGCTCCACCCCCGAACTCATTTTTTTAATGTACTAAAAGAGAAAACTTGCTTAGTTGAAGCTATTGGGAAAGCTAGAGAGCCACCACCCTATTTCAGCATTCCTTTGGTGAAGTCCTAATCATCGGCTCAGACTTGCTAATGTCCTGATGATGGCTCAGATCATATGAACTAGAGGATTTCCTAATAAAATATCTCCCCATTATGACTTTTTTGCCCCTACCTAATAATTAATAATCTAAAGGGGTTTCACAAAGTGACATAGGAATTTTAGCAGCTGATAACTCATATTTAGACACAATGATGGGGTTGTAGTGCTGTTCCTTAATGTTAATTATCACAAAATCAGAGAACTGTTCATTACATTTTACCCACCATTTATTTTATGTGTTTGACGTGGTGGTTATATTTGTTGTTTCTGTCAAACTTTCTAACTGGCAAAATCTGAAGACACTCTTTGAAAAGATATATAAAAAACCTCTATTTTTCTCATGATTTAAGTGTTTCCTGCTGGCTTGTGAAGACATATGTTACATAACAGACACAATCAATGTCTTTTGCTATTAGATCACTGATAAATTAAGATCAATGTGCCAAAACTCATTTGTCCAAGTATCTACCTTTGACATTGTTCACATGTAACTAACTTCCCTGTAACTTTTAGAGAATGCCATGTTTTTGCAGAACCTTGAACTTATTTCACAGAACCAATTAGTGACATTGCATGTTGTATGCTTGGATAAGACATGTAATTTGGTGTTTTCCATTTTCCTTCCTATTAGTACTACCTCCTATGCTTATGGGTACCAGCTATTGACTTACTTAATACTACTTTCTTTAAAGTTTTAATTGGCAACTTTTGTTTCTTGGGCGAGTAGCATGAAACATATCTTCAAATGCTTTTCAGGAGGGGAAGAACTGACCTGCGATGCTCCTTATAACAGCCATCTCATAGCTTCCTATTTTACCTACTTTTTCTTGCCATGAAAGTCAGTTTATTTTTGCACTTCTAACTAAAATGACTGTAAACACTAGCTACATTTTGGGACCCTGGGACAAAGTCCTGGTGGTCCTTCCTTAGTTATAGCTCTGCTCCAGCTTGTTCTCCAGGGCTAAACAAGTTCTCCCTGGCATATCCAACTATTTTACACTCTCTTCATTCTTCTATGCCCTTCATTTCTTCTACTACAGCACAACTACAAATTTACTGTACTTTAATATTTACATTTTTGAAGTCTTATATTTCTCTCTAGTCATTTCTTGAGCATTGGTCTCATTCCGACCAGATTTTAAGGTTCTTAAAGACAAGGACAATCTCTTAAGTTTCTTTTGTATCCCCATACGTGCCTTGTTAAGTGCAGAAAACATAATAAATATGTCATATATACTTGTTGACTGAAAGAAGAGGTTAATGGGATCAAGCGTGGCAAGAAGCAAGAATGCCCATTTTCTTCTAAGCTCAGGCGTGTTGAATCCAAGCATATAACTTTTCTTTTTCCTGATCATACCACCTTGGAAGATTTTGTTGGAGGAGTTGTGGCTTGCAGAAGCCATACCTAGATAGCAATTTCTGTGAAAAGAATGTCGAAGTTGTAATTGACTTTATTTCCAGTGTGAGTCAACTATGTGATGTGGCAGTCAAAAGAACAAATGTAATATCATGCTATGTTAAGAGATGCGTAATGGTCAGAAGATGGAAGGTGTTTATCTCCCTGTGTTTAGCCCTAACCAATAATATGTACAGTGTTGTTTTCAGTCCTGGGAGAAACATGTTAGGAAGGCACGTGATAGGCCAGGGACCTTTTGTTGGAAAGTAACTAGGATGCCAAATAATGTTGAGAATGTGCCATAAAACTTAGGGAAATGTGGTAAGCATCTTCAAGTCTTTGGAGGGCTGTCATATGAAAGAGGAAATAACCTTTGCTTGGCCCCAGATAAAAGCCCTGGGACAATGAACGGAAGTTAAACTGAAGGAAAGATCAGCTCCAAGGAAGGAAGATGAAATGGGCCAGCTTGGATGACAATAAATTGCCTGTCTCTGGATATATTAACTTAAAGACCAAATGACAATTTGCTAGGTGTGCTGGCATTTAAAACCTTGTACAACTTGACTCATCTACCTTTGGAGACATTTCATATTACTGTCCTTCATGTAATATATTCCATTCAAATTAGATTATGTGCTATTCCGTCTCCCACCTCTGTACCTTTGCACAGACTGTTCCTCATGCTTGATATACACTCCTTTCCTTCCTCTGCCTCTTGGCATTCTGCACTTTCTTTAAGTTCAGGCTCCAGTGCCTTTAGAAAGACTTTTTTAGTTCCTATCAGGGCTCTTTCCATCCTCAAATTTTTTGTGCTTATTTATCTGTTTCCAAGCAAACAGTCCTTTGATTTTCAATAGTTTCTTTGCATGTGATTGGAGGAAGGGAAGAAAACAAGCATTTATTAAGTGCCTACTATTTACCAAGTCTCAAATGTAGCCTGACGAAGGGACCATGGCGTTGTTAAGAAACCACTTTTGTGGGAAGTTTAGAAGGGTAGAGTTTCAAAACAGCTCTCCCAGTAATCAATAACATTCACCATGGACTCAACCCTCACAGTCTTTTTGATTAAACTTTCATTGGGAGATAAGGAAGAAAACTTTGCCAGCAAAATGCATCTAGGTCTCTGTCTTGGTGTGTTGCCTGTGTTTTGTATCTTGGTAAATTAACTTTTTTTTTTTCCCGTGGCCTGATCAGCCAAAGGAAAAAGGGTGGAAAGAGTGAAAACTTTTCTGCGGAATTTTCAAAACTTTTAAAAAAACAAAGTCTCTTTCTCCGCTTTTCTAACTTTGGCCAAGTCACCATATAAGAGAGAGGGTAATTTTCCCTTCCTCCCCACTTTATAGCAATTTATGGCATCGTAAACTATTTAGAGATTAAATTCATGACAGAAATAAAATTTCTCTACTGTAAATTTCCTAATTGTAGTTTGAATGTTTTTATAAATGCTGAAATATCTTAGTGAGTTTTGGGGTACCACTCTGTAGAATATGTTTTTAAGGAAAAATAAGAAATAAGATAAGCCTCTCCCTGTCCTTCATCTTGTGTTTCCTAGGGTTAAAACTCAAAAGCTTGGGAGAAAAGTGAGACCTACTCTTTAAAGAATCCAGGTGGGGCTAGATTAAGAACACAAGGAAATTGATAGCTCTTTGGGTGATTTTTAAAGGAACCAAAAGGTTTTATGGAAATATAATTCAAATGGAAATATTCAAAATCTCAATTATAAATCCAGATTTGATTTAATTTGGCTGAAGTTTGTCTCAAACAAAATCATAATGTGGGTCTCACTTAAAATGAGATGTGTCCTATTATTGTAGTATATCAGAACTTGATGCACAATACATTTTTTAGTTAGCATTAAGACAATATGCTGGGAAAATACATGGATCAGGAAAAACTGGAATTCAAATCGAGTCTCAGAAGCTTATTAGCTATGTGATTTTATTCAAGTTACTTCATCTCTGTTTACTGAAGTTCCTTAAACTATAAAGGGATAATAGTAGCACCCATGTGTATTGGGAATCAAGGTGGGCTCTTAGCACTTATTCAACCAAGTGCCCTTGAAGAGTTTGGCCTTTGTTTCCTTTATTAAATTAGGAGTTTTTGGTGACCTCCTTGCCTCAAGGGAAAGCCTAGTGTACGTGGGTTTGAGTGACATTTTTGTGACATCAGAGACTTTTAGACCATGTAGGTTTAAGTCACATTTTTGTGATGATTTTAGGTCACTTGGGTGAGTCGCATGTGTAACTCACCTTTGACCCTGAACAAGATATATAAAACCAGGGGTTGGCTTTCCTTTTTTGGAGCTCTGAGCTACAGAAGTACTGACACGTGACTCAGGGCCAGCCATTGTCGAGCTCCCGGCTGAACTGAGATGTTGGTAACTATAAATTGTATTTGGTCTGTTTACAAATGTATGTTTGTAATTAGTTTGTATTTGCTCTGAAGTTCAGGGTGCTGGTTTTTTCCCCTGAACTAAGTGAATGACATTTGTATGCTAGATTAAAGTGAGATTGTTAACCCCTTAAAGTTGCTTTCCTTAGTAAAGCAGATCAAAAGAACCTGGGCTTGCAGCATTCTATGAGTTGGTTGTTGTTGGTTTTACACCCCCACAGCAGCTGCTAGCCGGATTGTTGAAACAAGTGGCATAGTCATGGCAGAATATGCATTTTAAAAGGGAAGTATGGCATTTTGGACTACTACGGTGGTTGAATGCTTCCCAGTTTTTGGATTGCTCTTTGTACTTGGGGTGGCTATGGTTCTATTGAGCCCCAGGAGCAACAAAAGCCTGAAGGAAAACAGGCTGGTGGAAGTGGGGCCCAGAGTAGGAGATAATCCCTCCTTCCCTCTCCCCATGGTACTAGCATTCTAGAAGAGACAGGCTGGAGCAAAGGCTGTGGGAGAAAAAGCCCATGAATGGGGGAGGGTTGGATGGCCAGAGCAAGGACTTGAGCTGATAAGCCCGGCTCTAGAGGACTGTGCTGAAAAGATGAATGTTTTGAGATCATATCGTATGCAGAGTTTTGAAATAGTAGCAGAGAACAGCCTTCCTACAGACTTGAGAGAATCAGAAAATAGCCTTTCTACAGATTCGGTGGGAGCAGCTGACAAGGAGAAAGAAGAAGTGGATGGTGGCTGCCAACATATTGACCCAGACAGAGCAGAAGACTGCCTGCATGAGAACTTTGGAAAGGTGAGAGCAGTGAGCTTTCTTCTAGCTGACTTTGGTGAGGTGACCGCAAAGGTGGGGAACCACCTGCATTGGAATTCCAGCAAAAGCCAGGCACGGCCAGTGGGAATTGAACAACCAGGAACCCAAGAGCTCGGAATTCAACTCTGGGGCAAGATGGAAACTTGGCAGCAAGGGACTGAGTGTGGCTTTTTGGTCCCTTCCACTAGGACTGCTTGGGACCCAAGAGGGAGGGGTGGATTTGTCTATGGTTGGGTGGGGGAAGTGCCAAGGACCCCCAGGGACCCCGGCTTGTTGGCTTTATTGCCCAGCTACCCCTCAGGACTTGGAAGTGGCAACTGGAACAGCATGGGAGAACAGACTCACAACAGAACTTTATTTGGACTTTTTCTCTGAATTGGGACTTTGGGTACCAAGTGGAAGCCTGCGATGGCAGTTTGGGGAGAAGGAGACATCCCCAAGAAAACTCTATTTGTTTGTTTGTTTGCTTCAGGTCTTTACTAACTAAAGCATGCCTGTGTCTGAGGGTACTGAGAGGAAGGCTTCAATGGCAGTGTGTGTAAAAGGACACATACTCAAGAAGTGCTTTATTTGGACACTCAGTATGGATTAAAGAGATTGACTTGCTTTGATCTAGGAGTGGATGGTCTATTGTAAACAAGTATTTTGGGAATGATACTGAATGATATGTTTTGTTATATTTCCCTGAAAGTGATCACCATATATAATGCTTCTATTTGTTCCAGGATCCATGGCCATTTAATTTAGATTTTTGTTAGGCCATGGATCCTGGAGGCGTGGATTATGTAATAGAAATTGAGATGGGACTTTTTGCTTTTCTTCTCTTAAGTGCCTTTAATGATTCTAGCCTTTGTTTGAATGGGGCATAAGAAGTGGGATCTTTTTGTCTTGGTTATTTCTTAGCACAGAGACAATTCAGAGTCATTGATTTGTATATGATGTGATACTGGGGATGGGGAACTAACCCACACCCAGCCTGGGTGAGGTCAGAGCCCTCAGGGCTCTGAACAGCATATAATTGAGGACAGTTTGGTGTTTGACTTTTGGGGCACACTCATGGAAGGAGTGTTGAGACTCTGGGAAAGCTGCAAACTGCTCCCCCCACTAGCTTTGCAACCCAGAAGTTGGCACTGGTAACTATATATTGTGATTTGAATCAGACAAGGTCTGTCTGTTGATGTTGATAATTTCTGTTTGTATTTGCCTTGAAGTTCAGGGGGCTGATCTTTTCCCCTTGAACTGTGAATTATATTTGTATTTTTGATTAAACTGAGACTGTTAACCCTTTAAAGTTACTTTCCTTAGTAAAGCAGATCAAATAACCTGTGTTAGCAACTTTCTGTGTGCTGGTTGTTGGTGGGTCTTACACCCTTACAGCAGCTGCTAGCAAGATTGTTACAACACCATCTCCCAAGATTATGATGAAGATCACATGATTGTAAAGCGCTTAGCAAACACAGTAAGAATTATATAAATATTAGTGAATGTAAGTAACCTATATTAGTCTTGAATGCAGTCAATATAGAATGCCCAAAACTGATAAAATAAATCATTTTCTATGTAAGATAATTTGGAAATGCATTTGACTGAAATGATGTCATCTAGATGGTAATAAGTTTTGGTTTTTAATACATGATATTGTATACATTGTTCTCGTGTTTCTAAAATTTTTTCTTATATTGCTAAATTTGGGAAAACATTCTATCAGAAATACTGTTAGAAAAGTACCTTCCCTTTTAATCTGGAGGCTGTTAGATATGAATTTAACTGCTAAAGAATGTGGTCAAAATGTTGGAAAACTTAAATATTTAGTTGGGTATATTTTGCTTTGCAATGGATAATAATTAAAGCATACTGTTTGAAAAAATAGCACAGATATCTTAAGTTGTCCTTATCTGTGAAGTTTTTAGGACTTTCTATTTGGGCAGGGTCATAAGATCTTAGCAGCCCTGCTGACCTTGTGTGATAAAATTCTAAAGGACCCATGTTTGAGAAACTAGGACTACAACTGGTCAAAGTTGGAGCGAGAGATTTAAAAATTTGCATATGGTAAAGGGTGAGATTTATCTAATGTTATTTGACCATCATCTAGCAAAATTATGAAGTTCTATCTGTTAATAAATAATATGTATTGAAGTTACATCTTTTTTTTGGGAGGGGGGAATGTAGGGCAATTGGGGTTAAGTGACTTGCCCAAGGTCACACAGCTAGGAAGTTACATCTTTAAACCAACTTGGTAATAATAGACCTTAGCTCAAAGATTTCATTGTGCTTCAGGGATTAATAGGCAATATAGTTTGGAGGTATATAGTAGCCAGAATTTTTCTGAGATCTTGAATGAACTGTCATGTATTCACTGTATGTGTGAAACTCTAGAATGTGGTTATTCTTAATTTATAAAAGAAAGATAAATAAAATGTCCTTATAATGCTCATTGTTAATTGCTGTTGCAAGATGAGAAAAACAATAATAACACAACCTTAAGCTGCGATTGGTGAAATTTTGCTATTTGAGGCAAAATCTCTTGGGACTCTAATTGGATATTATTCTAAGTTTTTTGATTTCAGGTAGGATTGTCTGAATTGTCACTAAGCCAATAGTCCACCAATCAAGAGGAACACCACATTCTGCCCAAAGAGAGAAGTCTGAGCAGTGTTACATGTGGATGTCTAAGTCTAGGAAAATTGAGGGGATGAGTTCATGTTGGCAAAAATAGAATCCTCTTGACTCTGTTTGCCCATTATGCTATTTCTTTCCTGAGGAGGAATTTTTCTCACCTGGCTAATTCTGAGCCTGGCTTTTGTGAATAATGTGGAATTTTTGTGCATGACTGGCTGTCAAATATGACTCATGTCTACAATCAAACAAAGCTAAGGGACTTATCCCCCTGTTATGGCTTCTGTCAGGTCACTCTGTGCCCCTTTTCCTACTTTGAAAATCTGTCTTATAATTTTAAAGAGAGAAGAGTTCATTTTCTAAGTCAGGCCACCCTGGATTCTTTTTAAGATTTTTCCTTCATCCTGTATTGATAGCATTATCAATATAAGATATACAGTTAGGTACAGATATAAAGAACAAATAGTATGTAAAAATCTAAATTCTTTGAAATTTCAGATGAATTATGAGTTCCTAATTTTGCTGTTCTTCTCATAGCTCTACTGTTAATAGAATTAGAACCATAAGGTTTGACCTGGCTTTTACCACCTGAACTAGTTACTGGGAAAGGAAATTTAAGAGGTTTTACTAAATTTTATTGAGTTATGTTACTGGTAGATTTTAGCAGAGTGACCTAGGAATCTTTGTAAGTGACTTAATACCAAAGAAGCAGATCTACTAGGAGGAACCTCCATCAGGGCTGCCATGAGAAAGAGGCCTATTCCAGAATGTCCAAGGAAAGATATTTCCAGGGACCACACTACTACCTGGTACATCTGGGATCCAAGATGAAAAGTGCTGATTAAATGGACTTTGGGACAAGTTCCAAGGAAACTTGATGTTGAATATTGATGATCATTACTGCATTACTTTGGCTTTTTGTTTCATGGTATTTAATGCTGAGTTTTCTTGATTACCTTAGTTCCATATAAATCTCCCTCGTGACTGTTAGCAATACTACTCCTCAGAGTCCCTGCTCCCTTTTGCCTGAAAATGCTCCTCTCTCCCTTGAACTGTGACCTAGAAGTGGGTGTTGGCAATAGAGTAGCCAAACAGCATCCCACTATGTATCCAGTGCTATCGTAGGTGTCCCCTGTAATTTCTTTCAGACCTGTTCCCTAGTCCCCTTACCACCCCTGGCTTGTGAGCTCCCTGAAACTGTTGCTACTATCCTTAGCAACACCTGGTACTACCACTAGTATTGTATCCACATGGGCTCCAGACTAGCCTCCATCTCCATGTCACGAATTTCCCTTTCTGACCTCCTGTTGTTATCTGGGGCTAGAAAAATGTCTCATTCTGATCTTTTATTGGCTCTGACACTCTAGATTTTGATTTGAAGCTTTATTTTTAAAGTTGTTTGGAGGGGAATATTGGGAGAACTTTTCTCTACTTTGCCATCTTGGCTCCACTCCCTTTTTATTTACTTGTCTATGTTCTTATTTCTCTTTCACCCTCTGTAAAATATAAACTCTTTGAGGGCAAAAGTGGTTTCATTTTTCTCTTTGTATCCTAGGGGCAAGCACAGTATCTAGCACACAGTACACATACTTTTAATTTTATTTTATTTTCCTCATCTTTTTTTTATTTTTAGTTTACAACACACGGTTCTACATAATTTTGAGTTCCAGATTTTCTTCCCTCCCTCCCCCCTCCCTCTCCAAGATGGCATGGAATCCCATATAACTTCCACGTATAACTTCGAATTGAATTAATTTACACACTTGTCAAGTTGTGGAGAAGAATTATGACCAATGGAATGAATCATGAGAAAGAAGAAACAGAACTAAAAAAAACAAACAAACCCCAAAACAAAAACAAAAGAGAGAAAAAAAAAGCAGGGGGGAAAGGCGAGCATGAAGTGTGCCTCAATCTGCATTCATACTTCATAGTTCTTTCTCTGGATGTAGATAGCATTCTCCATCGTGAGTCCCTTGGAGTTGTCTTTGCACATTGTGTTGCTGAGAAGAACAAAGTCTGTCAGGGTTAGTCCTCACAGAATCCATATATCTGTGGTTGTGCATAATGTTCTCCTGGCTCTGCTCTGCTCACTCAGCGTTATGTCATGTAGGTTTTTCCAGGTTGTTATGAAGTCTGTATCATCCTCATTTCTTATAGCACAATAGTATTCCATTACCTTCATATACCACAGCTTGTTCAGCCATTCCCCAATTGATGGGCATCCCCTTGATCTCCAATTCTTAGCCACCACAAAGAGAGCTGCTATAAATACTTTTGTACATATGGGTCCTTCTCCCACTTGTGTGATCTCTTTGGGATACAACCCCAGAAGTGGTACTGCTGGGTCAAAGGATATGAACATTTTTATAGCCCTTTGGGCATAATTCCAAATTGCTCTCCAAAATGACTGGATCAGTTAACAACTCCACCAGCAATGTAACAATGTTCCAATTTTCCCACATCCTCTCCAGCATTTATCATTTTCCTGTTTTGTTATTTTAGCCAATTGACAGGAGAGATGTGGTATCCAAGAGTTGTTTTGATTTGCATTTCTCTAATCAGTAGTGATTTAGAGCATTTTTTCATATGCCTATACATATCCTTAATTTGTTCCTCTGAAAACTGTCTGTTCATATCCTTTTACCATTTCTCAATTGGGGAATGACTTGTATTCCTATATATTTGGCTCAGTTCCCTGTATATTTTAGAAATGAGGCCTTTATCAGCAACACTAGTTGTAAGGATTTTCTCCCAATTTTCTGCTTTCCTCCAAATCTTTGTTGCATTGGATTTTTTTGTACAAAAACATTTCAATTTAACATAATCAAAAT
>JAQQSZ010019379.1:0-10376 GCA_028646595.1 Phalanger gymnotis
TTGAAAGTCCTCTATTTTATTGAAAATCCATATTTTGCCTTGGAGTATGATACTCAGTTTTGCTGGGTAGGTGATTCTTGGTTTTAATCCTAGCTCCATTGCCCTCCGGAATATCAAATTCCAAGCCCTTCAATCTCTTAGTGTAGAAGCTGCTAGATCTTGGGTTATTTTGATTGTGTTTCCACAATACTCAAATTGTTTCTTTCTGGCTGCTTGTAGTATTTTCTCCTTGACCTGGAAACTCTGGAACTTGGCGACAATATTCCTAGGAGATTTCTTTTTGGGATCTATTTGAGGAGGTGATCTGTGGATACTTTCAATTTCTATTTTGCCCTGCGGCTCTAGAATATCAGGACTATCTCTTTTGTTTATCCATGGTAGTTGACAACTATGGATGACCTTGAACAACATAACTGGCATTCATTTAAATTAAACAAATTATTTATTAATTGCCTTCACATCAGAGACCATGCTAAGCATGAAAGAGTTCAAATCCAGGAAGGCCAAATCTTCAATGTGAAATCATTTATTTATTCATTCAAGAAATGTTAATTGGACACTTGCTATGTGCACATCACCATGCTAGGCATAGATTGAATTAAAAAGCCCTTATAAAACACTTATCTGCCAGGCATTGACATGAAAATGTTAAAGAGGTGAACGAATGAGGGTGAAACTCTCAGTAAAAGAGAGCCTGTGCTTTTCTTCTCAGGCATCACCATGACTTCCCCTCTCTATTGTGTCTACTTAGATTCTGCTGATTCTTCAACCTGAGCTCAGGGCCCCCTGCTCCTTTGGGTTTTCTGTGATTATTCCAGGGCTTGCTGAGCTCTTTCCTCTCTTTTCTCTAGATTATGGTCTCCAGAACTTTTGGATTGGATACCCATCAGCAGAACCTTTTTGAACCCCACCCCGTATTTGTATACTTACTTATTTAGATTCATATGTACATGCTATTGTAGTGCTAGTTATATTATAAAATAAATGTAAAAAGATATCAAAATGTGATAAAAATAGAATAAAAATATTTAAAATTTTAAAATGTATTAATAATAAAAATTTTTAAAAATACTCTTTTTGCTCTGAAGAACAGGGTTAATTGAATAGGCTTCATCATTTAAAAAAAATCTTACGCATATCCAGGGGGACAGCAGGCATAAATAATAAATATTTCAGTTATTAATTATTCAGTTAATTTGATCAATGGAATTGGCCAAGCTGGTGAACTTCTTTTCTTTCCCCTAAAAATCTTTTTATTGAAAGATACAGGGGCAGCGAGGTGGTGCAGTGAGTAGAGCACTGGCCCTGGAGTCCGGAGGACCTGAGCTCAAATCTGACCTCAGACACTTGATGCATTTACTAGCTGTGTGACCTTGGGCAAGTCACTTAACCCCAGTTGCCCTACCTTCCCCCCTCCAAAAAAAAAGAGAAAGATACACAATATAATAATTAAATAACAAACCATAACAGTGAGTTTCTCAATGATACCTGCCGAGGTATTACTGTGGATGGGTCCCAAGTGTCCTGAGATGTTGACCTCCCAATACAGAATTAGGAAGCTGGGGAGGGCAGAGTCAGGGAGAGTTTGTCCATAAAGAATAAAGAAGAGGTGTGGTTGGGACACTACGATTGGCCATTGTGAGTGTCAGTCTAAATTCCTCACGTATCCAGTTAATTGCCAAGTCCCATCAGATTCTATATTCAAACTGTCCCATCATAACATATGCCCCCTTCTCCCTTCTGACACTCCTGTCACCCTTGTCCAAGCCCCCATAACCTCTTTCCTGGATGACTGCAGAAGCCTTCTGCTTGGCCTCTCTGGCTCCAATCTCTCCCCTCTCCAGTCTATCCTCTGCACCGGTGCCCAGTGGATCTTCCTAAAGTGACCATGTTATCCCCTAGTCAATAAACCCCAGCAGTTCCCTATCACCTCTAGCACCAAATAGGAAATTGTCTGCTGGGTTCGTAAAGCCCTTCGGAACCTGCCCCTTCCCACTTTTCCAGTCTTCTTGCATACACCCCCCTCTCTATACGTTTCAATGCAGTGACACAGGCCTATTTGCTGTTCCTTCATGGTGCTCCCTCTGCTGACTCAGGGCACTATCTCTGGCTGTCTCCCATGCCTAGAACATTCTCCCACCTTATTTCTACCTCCCCACTTCCTTTAAATCTGAGCTCCGCTGCTGCCGCCTCTAAGTAAGAGGCTTTTCCTGATCCCTTTTAAAGCCTTCCCTCTGAAGGAGGAGATGATCTCCAATTTGTCCCATCTTTAGCTTATTTGCACATAGTCCTTTGCATGTGCCCCCCCTCTTTAGACTGTGAGCTGCTCGAGGGGCAGCTTTGTATCTTGGGAGCTTAGCACAGGGCCTGGTACACAGCAGACCATTAATCAACGCTCCTTGACTTGATTTGTGGGTGCCCTATCTTCCCACTCCTCTGGGTGATGGACACATCTCTTGGAGTCAGACCATGGAGCCCCAGATGTGTCTGACCCTACTTGAGAATCCATGGTGGGAGACTCTGATCATACTTGCAAACAGGACTGTGGCATTCCATGATTTGTTTTCTGGAATTGTTTCATGTGTAATTTCATTTCTCGGTTTCCTCATCTGTAAAATGAGAAGATTGGACTAGATGGCCTCAAAAGTCAATCAACCAATCAATAGCTATTGATTATGTACCTACCATGTGCCAGGCACTGTGCAAAGTGCTGAAAATATAAAAAGAAGTAGAAGACAATCCCTGCCTCCAACGAGCTTACAATCCAATGGGGGAGACAACGAACAAAATACACAGAAACAAGCCGTGCGTGTGTGTGTGTGTGTGTGTGTCTGTCTGTCTGTCTCTCTCTCTCTCTCTTTCACACACACACACACACACACACACACACACACACACACACACACACACACCAAATCTCATACATATGGGATAATCAACAGAGGGAAGGCTCTGGAATTAAGAGGGGGGTGGCTTCCTGTAAAAGGTGAGATTTGGGGTGGAACTTGAAGGAAGCTGGGCAGGTCGGTAGTCATAGTGGAGAAAGCAGAACATCCCGGGGCCTGTTCATGGAGCACCCAGGAGAACAGGGGCACTGGTCTCTGCCTTTCCCAACTTTAATCAAGCCCCTTTTCAGTACCTAGCACGTGAGAGACCCTCCGCTCAGAACACAAAGACTTAGATCAAGGGCCTTGCCCTGGAGGCGCTTATAGTCTGTCTGCGATCCTTGGAGCCTCAGCTAGAATTCCTTTGGTTCTTCTCTGCTGCCTGCAGGTAAGGATGTCGCTGAGAAACTCCAGAGGCATGCATTCCAATCGATTCAACAAGCAGTAGAATGTAAGGCCCTGGGGGGCAGGGGCCTCTAGTTTTAGCCTCTGTGTCTCTGGTGCCTAGGACAGTGCAGTAAGCCCCTGCCAGGCTGCATACTGAAAGCGTTGTGTCTGGAGCCGGGCTCCCCCAGGCCCCTGAAGAGAGGAGCTCATGGTTCTTGACCACAGTGCCCAGCATAGCACTGGCCCCAGAGTCAGAAATGAACGCATGCTGGAAGGGGTGGGGAAGGGGTGAGCCCCCCAGCTCTCCTGCAGGCAGACCGAAAGGAATGCTGCCAGCTTTGCCGAAAGCTCTGGCTAGCATTAGGATTCCCAAATCCTCCTGCAAACGCCCATCTCCCTCTGCTGACGTGCCCCCACCAGTCGGCTTTCCGAGAAAAAAGGAGAAACCTGTATTTTTCCATCAAGCTGACTTTGCTCAGGGGCTCTGCAGGCAGTCAGCCCAGCTCCTGGAGCCAGGAAGGAAGCATCGGGAGCAAACGTGATACTTCTGTGTGATTCCTCATCTCTCCAGCAGCCCAGCACCTCACCTCTCTGCTGTGCTAAGTGCCCTGGGCCCCTGTGCCTACTGGGGGATGCCTGAAAGCCCCGGAGGGCTGTGCCACCTGTCCAGGGGAGCAGTGACTTCCCAAGGTGTGGATAGTCCTGGCTTGGGAGGTCTCCAAGGCTCCGAGAAGGGTTATGGAAGCCTTGTTGCCTGCGTGTTTGCAGACTGGAAATTCTGCAGGGATGGAGATTTTTCCTAGGGAACAAAAGCTGAATTATGTAAGGAAAACTGGCTAAAGCAGTTTTGTGTAGGAAAAAAAAAGAAACAAGGTATGAATATTCATAAGTAAAACAGAGAAGGGTTTATTCATCTGCGTGGAGAGCGTATTTTCCCCCTCAGTGTCCTTGGTCCAGAAACACAGCCAGGTGGCTTCCAGAGTTTTTTTTTTTCACTTCATTCTCATGGAAAAAGAAAAGGAACCTTTCACTCCACCTCTGGCTCCCTCTCTTGTCCTCTGCCCACCCCATACCAGTCAGTGGGGCCGAGACAGGTCACTGGGAGGACGTGGGATTTTGTATAACCATTGACATTTTAAATAGACAGTTGTGTTGTATTTTTTAAATGTAGGAAGACTTCTTGACTTTGGAGCCACAGAAAAACAGGACGGCATGGTTGGATTGGACCCTTCCCGCAGGGCCCTATTTACTGACCCTGGTTTATGCCAATGGCAAATGCCATGCCCTGCTGTCAGGAAGGATCAGTCGCTTTCAAAGTGAAGCCAGTTAGGCACCCAGAGGTGACACTCAGGCCAGGCTCCTCCTCAGACTCAGTCAGGACAGGACGCTGGCACCAAGTTATCTCCCAAGGAGCTAGAGGAAAAATAAGGTTTTCCCACACTTTCCACCTGTGTGGCATCGGGCAGTGTTTCAACAGTTGGGCTAGCAGCTGCTGGGAGGGTGAAAAATGAACACAAGCCCAGCAACAGGAATGCTGCAAGCCCAGGTTCTTTTGATCTGCTTTACTATGGAAAGCAATGTTAAGAGGTTAGCAATCTCAATTTATTCCAGCATACAAATATCATTCACTCAGTTCAGGGGAAAAAGCCAGCACCCTGAGCTTCAGAGCAAACACAAACAAATCACAAACATCAACAGACAGACCTTGTCTGATTCAAATCTCAATGCGTAGTTACCAGAGTTTAACAAAGTCAGAAATCCGGGTTTACAAGCTAGAGGGCTCTTAGCTACAGCTGCCCAGGGTCTCCACATCAGCACACCGCCAAGAGTAAGAGCCCTAAGCAAATAGCTCTGTCTTCTCTTTTTATGCACTCTTTAGCCGTCATTAAATGTCATCTAAGGGACCAGAACTTAAGCTGTTACTATTGGCTCTGGTCTCAGCAACTCCCCTTAGGACCCTGGGGGCTTTGTGCCCACATAGGCTTAGCACCTAGTAGCTAGGGGTTTGGGGCCTACTTGGGAGCAAAGATATAATCAAACCTCCTTTCATTGGCCCCACCTGGAGCCCCACCTTGGTTACCAATGCAGGCAGTTTGCTCCCTTTTCTGGGCCTTGGCTTCCTCATCTGTAAAATGGGGGAGGGGGGATGGAGTAGATTGCCTCTGATCCTCTACCCCCACCCTAGAGCATTGATCCTTTTCATCTCTCCAGGGCACACAGGCCAGGAGGCACACCCAGGAAGTCCAAGGCTTTGCCAGCACAGTCAGGCGCCCAGTATCAGTCTGGGCATTGACTCAACCTCATCCCACCAATGGATTTAGTTTGAAACTAACCTCCAAGGGAACACTACTAGTATTCTAGTGATTTGAGGAGGAGAGGGGTCCATGAAGCCTCCAAGCCCCCTGTGCATAAGGCCAGCTCACCTCAGGGCTGCAGGTCTTCGACTCTGCCTTCAGCACTGACTCCCCTTGTGATCAGTCCCTTTGAACGATGCCCATTGTCACCTGGGTGTTTTTCTTGGTCCATTCATACTCTTTTCTCATTAACCACATTGTAGCAGTTTCCAACTATAGGTAGATTGCCTTGAAACCTCTCCTGAGAACATAGGAGAATCCTAATCTTTAAATGCATAATTTGAAGAATTTTTCACTTTAAAAATGCGTCTGTGCGTATAGCACCCTTTCTGTGTTCATTCCTCCAACCGGCCAACACATTGGTAGATACAGTCCTCAGAGGGTGGGTGACTATGAATACTCTCGGAGTTTTAGGTATAACCCAGAGGGTTGCTAGGGTTTCTAGCGTTGCCCATGAGCCCCCATCAGTGTGAGCCTTGGTGTTATCAATCAGAGCTACTTAGCTTTTAGAAAGAGCACTTACGAAGAAGGTGGAGCAAAGATTGTTGTTGCAGAAACACATCCTCAAACTGAAGAGTGCATTCTCCCCTTGTTCATGTAAGGTTCTTGGGAAGACAGCTGTCCAAAGGATCACCTTGCAGCTCCAGGTTCCCAGAAGTCTCGTGAAGTTCTTCTTGGTGTAACTCTCTGCTGGTCCCTGAGGGCTGGGGCTGTCGTAGGATCCTGAAGCTGCTTTTCCTCGGTTCTTCTAGTTTGTCCCGGATGTTCATTCAGCTCCTGGTGCAACCATTGCTGCTCTGGGGACACACTACTGATACAAAGGGGAGCTTTAGATCTGCCAACCTTCCCAAGGTCATGAGGTCATTCATTATCCATCCAATGAAAAGAGAGAAGAGAATCTCAGTCCTCCTCCTGCCCGAGAGAGATTCCCTTTGAGGAATCTTTCTGTGGTCTATTTGATGCCCATTCATCTGACTAGCTTGGAGCTGACTTGCCTTATCAGCTGATTTTCTTTAACCAGTCACAGATTTCAGGTGTGGTGTTATTGGCTTTACTCCAAGGAGCCAAAGCTCCCAGAATCTTTTCAAATCGATTAAGAGTAATTCAGACCTAGCTAACTTCTGACTGATCGACTGATTCAATCCAGCTGTCTAGGCCTTCAGTAATTGCATTAATTGGGCTTACTTCTATATCACCAATGTCACCCATGTCACCAAATTCCAGAGCTGGAAAGGGCATTGGAGTCCAATGTACTCTAGAACAGAGTTCTCTTTATGCCTCCCCAAACCAGAGGTCATCAGATCCTCTCTCCTGGGAGAGGGTTTTCCCATTACTTATTTCTCAAAATGCTGGGAACTAAATTTTTCTTCTCCGTCATTCTCACCTAGTCTTCCTAGTTTATCTGTCTTTGGCCAAGCAGAAAAAGCTGTCCCCTCTACCACATGACAAACCTCCAAATACTTGAAGGTCTTCATGTTTCTCCCACCCCCACCTCATATCTCTTGTCCAGGCTGAGCCTCCCTAGTTCCTTCAATTGCCCCTCTTATGGCATGGTCTCTGGTCCCTGCACCTTCCTCTCACCATAGATGGGTAGAATCTGAAGTGAAAAAATTGATGGAGTTACTATCGAGATGATCTGGGTTCAAATCCTAATCCCCAACCTTGCCAGCCGTGTGATCTTAGGCAAGATATTTAAAGCTCTCTGAGCTTCAATTCTTTCATCTTTAGTAATGACAAAGCAGCATTTCTGTAGCACTGACTGAGGATACAGAGGCTGAGTGATTTGTCCACTATGGCATAGCTAGCACGTGTCTGAGGCTGGATGTGAATTCAGGTCTCCCTGCCTCTAGGCCAAGAGCTCTATCCACCATGTCACTTAGCTGCCTTTTAAAGCTGGAGATCCTATCTACAGCAGGGCTGCAGTGAGGACCAAATGAAACAAGGTCTGAAAAGTACTGGGTCACCATCAGCCATAATTATTTCCTGGTTGCCCTTCACAGGTCGTCTTCCAGCGCATTCATTTCCTTTCTCAAAGGGGGAACTCAGGCCTGGACCTAGTACTATGGCTCTGGTCTGACCACAATGGCCCAGAAGATAGCTCTGGGACTCTGATTTCCCTGGTTATGATTGACATTCCTCCATTAATGCAGCCTTGGCTCTCCTGTCCTTTGATAACTTACACATCACACTGTCATTCAGCTCATACTTCACTCAGCCCCACCAGTTTTTTTTCACATGAATTGTTGTCCAGCCATGTATCCTTCAAGCAGGCTTTGGCACCAGCTTGGATGTGGTGTGTTGGTGGGGGGGGATGCAGGGGAGATGTGAGAGATAGTGTGGCTCCAGAGCCATTGGGAGGATGGCATTGCCCTGGACAGTAATAGGTAGGGTAGGAGGGGGAAGGTTTAGGTGGAAAGGTAATGAGTTCCAATTTGGACATATTGAATGTAAGGTATTAACTGGACATCTAGAGACTGGAGGTCAGCAGAGAGTTTGGAGCAGGAAAGATAGATTAAGAATCATCAGCATGGAGACGATAATTAAATCCTTGGGAGCTGAAGATCACCAAGTGAATGATATAAAGGGAGAAGAGAAGAGGACCCAGGACAGAACCATGAGGGACACCTATGGTTAGAGGGCATGATCTGGAGGAGGATCCAGCAGTGAGGATCCAGTGGAGGCTGCATCACCTACATCCGCAGTGGACCCAGCCAGAATGGCACATGTATGCATAGGCTCAGGGTGTAGAGACCATGGGGGTCCAGGCTTGCAATCCGGAGTTGAGAACTGCCCCAGGCACCTGGATTTCCTGTTTGTGGCCTCCCTGCTAGGTTTCTGTTCATCTGTACACACTGTCCTCCCTATGGACGGAGTTGACATTGGTGGGAGGGCATGACCCAGCTTTATGGGTGAACCCTTCTGTAACTGTGGTTGTCATTGCCTTGCCTTCCGTTAGTCAATACCTTATGAGTTAGAGTTAATGGTGCTGTCTTGGTTAAAACTGGGAAGTGCACAGATAGGGACTCACCTTCTCTAATGCTGAGTGACAGATGCATGGTTTTCTCTCTCCCAAGGTGATGCCAGTTCTGACAGTAAATTGCAGCCAGGGGGCAGCTGATTGGAGGAGCCACGTCCCCCTGCAGGGATGACTCTAGAAAGAGGGAACCTGGAGAAAGCTGGAGGTCACCAGCGCCACGCCCACAAGGTGCCACATTGACCAGCCCTGTGATTTGGTTCATGTAAGGGGGTCCCAGGAGGAACTTCCTCTACCGATGCAGCTTCTGGGCTTAGAGAGTCACCTGTGGCACAGTCAGGATGTGCCGGCGGCTGGACTTCAACCTGGGTCTCCCTGACCTTCAGATGCCTCTTTATGCGCTGAACAAGGCTACCTCTCATGGGAATTGTGACGCAAAATAAATATGAATCAACAGTGAAAACATCTTCTAAAGATGAAGTTCTGTGAGACCTAATAAAATCCTTCTTGACTAATAATTTTAGAAATACTAATGAGTATATTAGAGGTAATGACAATGCAAATACAACATGCCAAATTTTATAGAATGCAGTCAAAGCTATATCCATAGGCAAATTTACATTCCTGTGTACTTTTATTGAAAAGAGAGAAAATGAGAAAATTACTTAATTGAATTTACCAAAGAAAATGGAAAATAAGCAAATTAATACACTTACGATAAGTGCAAAGCTTGAAACTGTTCAAATGAAAGAAGAAATCAGTAAGATAATAGAGAAGAAACAAACCATTAAAATGACCAACGAATCTATGACTGACCTCACCTGGGTCCTCACTGCTACACGGCAATACTTCTACTCATCATGATGTCCTTCCTAATGGACTGGCCCCAGCGGCGGTTGCAGGCCATCCAGCAGAACGTTCTAGACCCTGACCTTAGGCTTCTGACTCCAAACCCAAGAAGCTTTTGGCCGCAGTAAGCCGGCTCTCTTCTTTTCAAGAACCCATCCCCGTCCACCTTCTCCTCTTTTTCTTTTAGTGGATGAACTCTCTCTTGCTTTGCCAAGAAGATTGACGCGATTCCTCCTGGGGCCTCATTCCCCACTCGCTCCCTACATGATGTCCTCTCGATGTCTTTGTCTCCTGACTCAGTGGGTGAGAGGGCCATTGCAGGCCAAAGTCCTTGTCCCCTCACTCCTAGCCTCACCGCCTCCTCCTAGAGCTTGCCCCATCCGCGATCTGCTTCCTCGAGTATTTATCTCTGCCCGCGTCTCCCTCTCTCGTAGTCTATAAACACGTCCGCATTTTGCCATCCCCTAAAGTTATTTCAGCCACCTGCCTCACGTGTGTCTTCTTTCTTTCACCACTAGACTCAGGAAGAGAACGCTTTCCCCTGCCCCAAAATAGGTAAGAAGGGCATTCAGAAACCAGGCATTATTATTATTATATTTTAAATGCAATTTGCCGACGCTTAAGAACAAACGGTTCTGAGTTTGCAGCTCGCCGTATTATCATTTTTATTTTCATCTGAAAATTTGCTTTTTCTTGATGGATCCTAAATGTAGAAGAAAAAACAAACGTGTCATGGCTTTCACTATTCCAAACTAATCATTCGAAGACTTAATGTTTAAGTATTAGACGAGCTGAGTTTTTAGATAACCGGCTTGCGCAATCGGACGTCCTGGAAAATAAGTAACGAAGGGGACAAGACTATTAATGGATTTTTTTTTACCACATTTTCTATCTTTTTCATGCAATTGCATTGTTTTCAGCAATGTG
>JAQQSZ010019380.1:0-10375 GCA_028646595.1 Phalanger gymnotis
GTGCTGAAAACCAAACATGTCAAAAATAAATTTAAAAAAAAAAAGAATGTCATTGATCAGGGAAGTCACCGATCCATTTCCTCAGTTCTCAATGGACTAGATTGAGCTTTTATTGGGCATGGCCCTTTGGAGAAATCTCTGCATGGAGCATGGGTGTCGCCACCGGCTCCCTGCCAAAAGGATGCCCAGAAACCTTGACAACTGGCTGCCTGAGTCTCAAGAGGAAAGTGGTCACTGGTTAGACCAGCAGCCCCTTTCTGTGGTCTATAAAAGTAAATTAACAGATGTGGGTGCAAGCCCTGTCTCTGACGCATAGCAGCTCTGTGACCCTGGTGAAGTCACTTAACCTTCACTTCACATGGTCCAAGAAAGGGCACTCCAACACCACAGGTCTTGAACTCGAATGAACCCAGAGGCCATCTAGTGCAACCCCTCTCTTCTCTTTAAGTACCAGAATCATTGCTGATTAGTTTTGATAGAGTTTCCTCATGGGAATATCTCTACGTAGTTAAAATAGTAAGTCTGGACCAAAACAAAAAGGACCAAAAAACCTGTGACCAATAACAATACCACATGTATATAACACTTTGTGTGCATCCAAGTAGGTTAGAGTAGCACCAACAGCTAATGTTGATATGGTGTTTCCTGTGCTAAGGACTTCACAAGTATCATCCCATTCCATCTTCACAACAACCCTGGGAGGGAGGTGCTATTATTATCCCCATTTTATAGTTAAGGAAACTGAGGCAGACAGAGGTTAAGTGACTTGCCTGGCTTATTCACCCAGTAAGTATCTGAGGTTGGATGTGAACTCAGGTCTTCCTGAATGGACTGCTAGCAGCTCTGATGCTGCCACTTTCCATCTGTGTGACCTTGGGAACTCACCAACCTCTCAGGGGCTTCAGCTTTCTAGCTTGTAAAATGAAAAGGGGTAGTCATAATAATGATTAATTAGCACCTTAAGGTTTACAAACCACTTTACATGTTATCTCATTTCATGCTCACAATAAACTAGTGAGGTAAAAGCTATCATTATTCTCATTTTACAGATGGGAAAACTGAGGCAGAAAGCAGTTAAGTGACTTGCCCAGGGCCACACAGCCAATAAGTGTCTAAGGTAGGATTTGAACACAGGTCTTTCTGAGCCAAAGCTCAGCATTTTATCCACTGAGGCGCCCAGCTGCCTGGATAGTCATATCAGAAGATATAGGATGGGAATGGACCTTTGATGGTCTATATGACTCTCAGGTTCACTGCTGATATTTGATGGTTTCTATGATACTAATTTAGTTGAATTCTATGACAATAGTATCCCCCTTTTACAGATAAGAAAAGAAAATATTGGTTTCCTTTGGTTCTTTCGAGCCCATGGCCACACCGCTAGGAAGCCTCAGAGGCAAGACCCAGGTCCAGTTCTCTCTGAACCCCTCCATGGAGCACCCCGCCTCCTCAGCCCAGGGTTGCTGGCACCACATCATCTCTCTGGGCAGGTGGCCAGATCCTAGGTATTTCTCTGTCCAACTGCCCCTCTTGCAGTTCCTCACCCATGGGATGCTCACCAGTGTGCCTTTATCTCCCCTCCCCTCCTCTTAGAATCTGTAGCTCCCTTCTGAGCCCCTCCCTCTCCACCAGGGAATTTTTTTCCTGATTCCCACAGCCCTGATTCAGCTGCTTGTGCCCCACCAACACCCACCCTGCCATGGGGAAGCACAATTTACCTTTCATTTCCTTTGTGTATTTTTGTTTGTTTGTTTTGGTATATTCTTATGAGTGGATACTGTTTCTCCTGATAGATTGTCAGCTCCCTGAGGGCAGGATCCGATTCCTTTCTGCCTGTTTGTGTCCCCATTGCTTAGCACAGTGCCTGGCACATCGTAGCAGCTATAGTTAAAGACCGGCTGACTGATTCTTTAGAATCCCCTTTGTCTATGATTCCTTTCCTTTCCAGAGAAGCTAAAGAGGGGAAAACACTATGCCTGCTCCCCACCCCTCTCAACCCCTTCCACTCCCAAACCCATTACAGGAGTCAGTCTAAAGACTCCAGACCCTTCTCCCCGCCAGGAATTGCTCTGGTGTTTTCTCTCCACCTGATCAGAGAAAGAGGTTTGCATCTGGAGTCCTTTGAATAGGGAACTTACGCAGAAAAGTCATAACCGTCAGGGCTGCAGCCAGGGCTAAAGCCAAGAGAGCCAGGGCAGTGTGGATGGCCTTGAGGATCCGATAGGCTGGACAGGGGAAGGAGAGGAAAGAGTCCTTAGGAAGCAGAGCCTCTCAGTCAGTCACTGGCTGCGCTCTCAGTACAGGAGTGTATGGACACAGACAGATTCAGGGCTCAAAAGCCATCTAGTCTAAATTCTCATTTTACAGATGAAGAAACTGAGGACCAGAAAGGTTGATTTGCTTATGAAGGATCACATCTAATAAGTGTGAGAGGTAGGATGGATCTTCCTGACCTCAAGCCTTATGCTCTGTCTGCTGTGCTTCCTACCCGCCCTTGGAAATGGAGCACAAATCCGCTACTCTTTCTGATGTCCCATGAGATCCTCAGAGTAGAACCAGGATCAAGAGAAAGGGAAAGGAATAAGCATTTATTAAGCACCTACTATATTCCAGGATTTGCATTAAGCACTTCACAAATATTATTTCATTTAATGCTCACAACAACCCTAGGATATAATTTTCCCCATTTTAAAGATGGGGAAACTGAGGCAGATAGCAATTAAGTGATTTTCCCAGGGTCGCCCAACTAGTACGTGTCTGAAGCCAGATTTGAATTCAAGTCCTTCTGAAATCACTTGCCTGATCTCTGTGCCGTACTATTTCAAATACCCCTCCTCTAGGAGGCCTGCTCTGATCCATCTGGTCCAGCTGGAGAGAACCATTTCTCCTTCAGAATCCTAATGCCATTTTGTTTCTTGCTTCTGGAATGCACTTATCCTATATCATGGGGTATTATAGCAGCCTGTATTTCTGTCTTTTCCCTTTACCAGACTGTGAGCTCCACGCAGACATATACCTTATCATATCTTCTTTTGTGTGTCTGACAGTGCCTAGCACAATGTTCTCCTCTCCCAAGGACCCTCTATTCAATCATCTATTCACTTGATAAACAGTATTAAGGGTGTCTTGCACCCAGAGCAGCATGTCAGTCACTTCCTTCCTCCTTCCTTCCTTCCTCTCTTCCTTCTTTGCTCTCTTCCTCCCTTTTTCTCTGCCTCCCTCCCTTCCTTTCTTCCACTTTTCCCCATCCCTCCCTTCTTCTCTCCCCCTTTCCTTTTCCATCCCTCTCTCCCTCCATTCCTTCCTCCTTCCCTCCCTCTCCTTTGCTTCCAAACTTCCTCCTTTCTTTTCCTCCTTCCTTTCACATTTGTGTCTGCTCAATAAATTAATCCTTATTCCCTTCCCTCACTCCCACCCCACTAGGAATAGAAAGCCTTTGGAAAAAGATGGAAAATGTTTATCACTCTTATTAAATTATTTGATCTCCACTTTTCATTTTTTATTATTTTGCTTATGTCATAGGTGTATATCAGCTTGTGACTTGTGTTTGGTGTCTATTACATAAATTTAATCTCTTCCCTGTTCAGCCTTCTCCTGGACCCTTAATCATGATGGAGAGCCCAGTAATCAGGGCGGTACAGGGAAAATATCCAGAGATCAACTTCGATAAGAAAAATATGGACAGATTTCATTAAATAATTGGGTGTTCATTCATTGATTGCCTTCCATTTTCTTCTTTCTGCATTAGGTCATGAAAAATGTCCTAAAAGCCGATTAAAGTCTGAGCAGGTCACACGATCATAAACGTAGGGAGCTCACCCTTGAAAAAAATCAGCTTTGGCCAAGAGACTCTCAGAATAGAGCATTCATGCAGGAAACAGGATATGTATCAGTTTGCTCATTAGTCACCAGAGCAACCAAAAGAGAAGGTGAAGGACCCTGGACTTTACTTCTCACATGGGAGGGCTTTGCTGGGGGTTTTACAAGGGATGTTCTATACTTACATTTCTACTGGCACCATGTACTCCCTACAAATGTACCCTGTGCCAGTGGGTCTCTATCCCAGAAGAGAAAGTGAAAGGGCTGGAGAAACAGATCTGTACTTTCCAGGTTATCTGGGAGAATGGTGGGCTGCAATTTGAGAAGTGCTTCAAGGAGAAAACCAAGAAAAAGGAATTTTCACTTCCATCCTGAGGTTGGAGGGTGAAGCAATATGAGTTAGGGAAGGAAGGGAACCAGAAAGAGCCCTGGACTTTGGGAATTGAGTAACAGGTAGAAGGTTCTTCTGGTAGAGATGGAGAGCTGGATCTTGTTTGGAGGGAGCCATTGCTTGTGCTTATCACGATGATGAATTACAAATGAATGGCATCCAGTGATGGTCAGAGTGAAAGAGATAGGTTGGGATGGTCAGTGTCTCCATTTTGAGAGATACTAAGTTGGCTATTTTTTTTAATTCACATAAACAACAGAGAAGTCTCCTTTCTTCCCAGGACAAGTACCTGGGTCCTGACATAAGGTTTTTGGAGATTTGCCAAATTTCACAATTATTATCTGCTTAGAGAGTTTCAAGTGGGATGAAATAAATACCATCAGAAGGAACTAAGAAAGCATTGCTGAGAATTATAGTCCTAGCTTAAAAAATAGAACCTGAATCCTTTAGGAGAGTGGTTTGTGTTTTCATCTCTATGAATAAAGATTAGGAGACTCAGAAGAGAAAGACAAATTTGAGGCATGAACAGCTGGCCAAAATGATAATGTCTGAGAAGGGTATTTGGACTTCTGCTCTATACCTCAATATATAGATTTGAAAAGCACTTGGCCAAGGATAGAGCATACCTAACAAGGGTTATTAAAAACCTATTTGCTAAATAATCAAGAGAGTTGTAAAATGAAAAAGATTGGAAGGGAGAAAACTTTCCACATAACCCTAATGAAACTGGTAACGAAATATAAATTATTGTGCAAGAAGAAGGACAAAAGAAATAGCCAGTAATTCACAAGAAATAATCTCCCCCCAAAGAAGGCCAGCGACAAAACTCAACATCCTCAGATGTCAAGACATAAATGCATGGCAATAAATAGGATGGACAAGAGATCGAAAGCAAAGAGTAGAATGTGACCTAGATATCACTGGGTTTGATAGGTCGGGATTTATACCTGTAATGTGACTCTAGATTAAAAAAATTCAATAAGCGGGCCGATACTTTAGCATTATAGAGTAAGAAGATATATTCTCTCTTATGAAAATTATCTGGAATTGATTGAATGGGGAAGGGTGGAAGAATGACATGATGAGCCCGTGCCTTAGTAAGATCACTTTGATGATTACATGGAAGATGGACAGGAGTGGAGAGACACTTGAGGCAGGCAGACCCGCCAGCAGGATATTGCAATGGTCCAGATGTGAGGTGATGAGAACCTGTACAGGGGGGAGCAGTTTCAGAGGAGAGAAGGGAGTGTGTTCAAGAGATGTCGCAGAGGTGAAAGCTACAGCTTGAATATGAGGGATGAGAGATAATGAAACTGGTAACGGAGTCTAGGATGACTTCTAGCTTGGGAGCCTAAGGGACTGAAAGGATGGTAGAAGAAAGGATGAAGGAGGCTTTAGGGAGCAAAACAACGAGTTTTGTTGTGGACATATTGAGTTTAAGACGTCTCCTCGTCCTCCAAGGCAAGATGTCAGTTGGAGATGGAAGATTGGAGGTCAGCAGCCAGGTTAGAATTAGATCAATAGATCTGAGAATCATCAGCATAGAAATAATTGAATCCATGAGAACTGATGAGATCACAAGTGTAGCAGAATAAAGGAAGAAGATAGCCCAGGAGAAAACCCTGGAGGTCACTCACAGTTAGTGGGCATGACCTAGAAGAAGACCCAACGAAGAAGACTGAGCAGAGGTAAGGAGGGAAGGTAGGAGAGCCAGGAGAGCGTAGCATCGAGGAAACCTAGAGAGCATCGAGGAAACAATCAATAGCGTCAGGGGCCGCAGAGAGGTCAAGGAGAACGAGGACTGAGAAAAGATCTTCGATTTGGCAGCTAAGAGATCACCGGTAACTTTGCAGACAGCAGTCTTGCTGGAGCGACGAGGCCGGAAGCCAGACTGCAGAGAGTTAACAGACTTCAAAAAATGGAGGAAGTAACAAGGGGAACTAGGACTCTGGCCCTGATCCTGAAAAACATGAAGGGACAGGTTGTTGAGACAGAAATTACAGGAACCTTGAGGGCAGGAAGGAGAAGGCAGCCAGTGCTTACAGTAAAGAAGGAGAGGAGAGCCAGGCAGGCAAATGTAGATCATAGGTGTGAAAAGGGCAGGTTTCTTTGTACAGGGATAGGGCAAGTAAGTTCAGAGAAGTTGTGACTTGTCTAGAGTGATGCAGCTGGCGAGCATTGGAGCCAGCCCAGCCCCAGCCCCACCCCCACCTCCACTGGGGCTATCTGTGCTTCTCCCCTGCGTTCTCTATTATACAGGGACCTCTAGCCCAGGGTACAAACAAACCTCCCAGGGGAGATGAGTCAGCTCAAGTGGGACCCCTCCCTATCTGTGGTCATTTTTTCCCATTTAATAGTATTTTATTTTTGCCAATTACGTGCAAAGACTGTTTTCAACATTCACTTTTATAAGATTTCGAGTTCCCAATTTTTTTTCTCCCTCCTCTGCCTCTTCCCAAGACGGCAAGCAATCTGATATAGGTTATACATGTCTATGGTCATTTCTTTAATGAATTTTCCCTCCTCCTCCTCTCCCCACCCTCAGAGGCCAACATGATGTAGCAGGCAGAGAGCTAACATTGCTCCTGGGTCTGAAGAGACTAAGTCAACCCATCCTCCATGTGGCATCTCTTCCAACCCTTAGTTAAACATTGCCACCACCTTTCTCTCTCTGAGCCTTCTCTTTACCAAGATAAACAGGCCCAGTTTCTTCGATGTATAAAGTCAAAGCCCTTCCTCATTCCGACTCCCCTCCTCCGAACACTCTCCATTTTATCAATGTCTTTACTAAACTTTGAAGTCAAAAACTGAGCACAGTACTACGAGTGTGATAAGGTGCCTGGATGCAGTAGTGGATAGAGCCCTGGACTCAGAGTCAGGAAGACCTGAATTCAAATGCAACCTCAGACACTTACTGTGTGACTTTGGGTAAATCACTTCTCAGCTGTCTGCCTCAATTTCCTCCCCTGTAAAATAGAGATACCAATAGCACCCCCTCTCAGAATTGTTGTGAAGATTAAATAAAATATTTGCACGAGGCTTTGCAAACCTGAAAGTGTTACATAAATGCAGGTTTTCAGTGTTACTATGCGGTCTGACAAGAGCCAAAAGCAGGGAGCCTCTACCTGCCTTGTTCATGCTACATCCAGAAGAGGCCCCAGAAATCTTCTAGTCACAGAACCATCAGCTGTAATAGTGACGTGGGACCTTAGAGACCCTCCGGTCCATTACCCACTTCCTGAAGGTAAGTGACTGATCCAGGGTCACACAGATTGGAAATGGCAGACCCGGGAATTGAAGCCAGGTCTCCTTGCTCTCAGCTCAAGACTCTTTCCATCACAGCCTGAGGCTATTGGTTCTATCTGTCTCACTTCCTCTCTTAGAATGTGCAGTACTTCAAGATACAGAGTGGGCTCATCTTTCCTCTGCCTCAAGCCCCTGGCTCAGGACACAAGGTGTACTTTGGGTAGAATGGAGTGAGCTGAGAAAAAAAGGACTTTTCAACAAGAGATTATCAACATTTAGCCCCCTTTCTCTTAAGTTTTATCCCCAAGCTCACCCCCAGCCTTCTGGTTCCCCAAATAGCCTTAACTAACCACAAGAGAGCTAATCCATGGATGAGTCAGCCTTGTGAAGAGTATGCTAGAATTAGAGCCTGAACCACCTGAACTGGAAACCTACCTCAATCCCTCATGGGCTGTATAATCCTGGTCCCACAGCCCTGGTTAACCTTTCTAGGACTCAATTTACTCATCTGTAAAATGGATGGGTTGAACTTGATGAGGTCTAAATGTCATCAACCCTAGAACAACAATCTTGATTTTCCTGGAGACTTATCTTCTTCTCCACCCACCTCAGGGACTCCCCAACACCTTACCCTTTTCAATCTGATGTGATTCACTTTTCTGGGTCACCTTTTCAGAGACTTTCAATTGGTCCATCTTGCTTCTCCTCAAGAGCAGCCTGGCCAGTGGGATGTTTTCCCAGCTCTGGGTCCTAATTGAGAGAGCAGTGCCCTTCTCATCATCAGAGCAATGCAAGAGGAAGTGACAGATTCAAATGTTTGGCTCCATTACTTCCTCCTCATTGTTCCTCCAAAAGCCATGACGGTGATCCAGTGGTCGGCAGTGGCAGAAAGTGGGGAACCCTCCCTGTTCCCCTTCCTCTTTCCCTAATTCAAGAGCTCCCCTCTCCTCTCTTTCCCTTGATCTTCCTTTCTTGCTAATAAGGAAAAGGGGAAATAGTAGAAGAAAAATAAGTCTTGTGACATACAGGGAAGAGAACCAGGAGTCAGGAGATCTAGGATGAAGACCTGCTTTTGCCATGTGGGTGTCTGGTAACCAGAGAGAAATCACTCGAACTCCCCATTGACATCCTCACTTGGGAAATGGAAATCAAAACAGTGGCACTATCTGCTTCATGGGGCTGATGTGAGGGGAAACACCTTGGAAACCTTAAAAAGGCACAGAAATGTCACATCGTTATTACGATGATGGGGCTTTGTTGTGCATGCCCAGATCACATAAGGTGGAAGCATCCATGTGGAATGGTGGGGATCTGTTTCTGGGAAATGTCCTGTATCCTCCTTCCTCACTGGTAGGAGCAGCTTCTTTCCATTGGCTGCATCTTGAAAAACTACCCTTCCTCTCTCTCTGTGTCCCTCTGTCTGCCTCTCTGCGTCTGTGTATGTCTCTCTGTCTCTGTGTCTCTCTCTGTCTCTCTTTCTTTATCTCTGTCTCTCTCTCCACCAAGGGGAAAAAGTTGATTTTACTACAGCCTGAAAACCATGAACTAAGCTGAGTATGGAGGAAGGGATATGGAGGAATCTCAGGGTGAATACAGGTAAGGATTTGAACACGAGGTCAGGAGATGACGGAGCCCTGGAGGCTTCTCCTCTATCCCTCAAGAGCACAGCAGGCACATGATCTGATAAGTGGTGAGTGCCCAACTCAGTGTATAACTCTCTGAGGAATAGACTTCTTGCCTGGACTATTGCAAAAGCCTCCTAATTAATGTCCCTGCCTCCAGCTTGCAATCTACCCACACAGCTACCAGACTCATATTACTAAAACAGATCTGATCATTTCACCTGTCTGACCAAGAATCTTCTCTAGCTCCCCATTGCCTTTACAGGAGAATGTACTGTAAGTGCCTCTGTTTAGCACTTAGAGCTCCTCAGGGTTATGTTCATAATAATTATATGTTATTCTGCTGATGAAATAGAACGAAGACCAATTACAAAATTATACAGTATTGTGGGCAGTGGGGTCACAGATTTAGAGCCAGGAAGGCACCTTAGATACCCTAGTTCATTTTTCAGTTGAGAAAGCTGAACCCAGGAAAAGTTAGAGGACTTTTGAATAGGTAGTGAGTGACAGAAGCATCATTTGAACTCAAATCTTCAGACAGCAGATTCATTCAAGTTTTCTACTCTGTTGAACTGCTCCATGCTTAGTGCTGGCTACTTCCTCTGCCCTTTGCACAACATTCCATCCCCTGCCTCCTCTGCCTTTTGCCAGGTCATTCTTTGTGCCTGGGATGCTCCCCTTCATCATCGGTGCCTCTTGGGTACCCTAGATCCCCCTGAGCTTCAACCCAAGAGCCACCTTCCTTCAAGATGCCTTCCCTGGTTTCCCTAGTGCTTGACCTCTCCCCCATCCCAATCCTTGCATGTGTGTGTGTGTCTACTCTGTCTTTACCTGTCTGTGAAACTGTTGTCACCCTTATCAAACAAAAGCTCCTTCAGGCAAGATCTGGCTCACTTTGGTCATTGCCTTCCCAGTGCCTAGCATGGAGTAAGCGCTTGATAAATATAGTTGTAGTTAATTATTCCTCATCTTCTTTCCCTTCTCCTCTTCTCCCCTCCCCTCTCTTCCCTCTCCTTTTCTTTCCCTTCCCCCACTTCTAGGGTGCTCATGGACAAGGAACAGAGTATCAGTCATGGTGACAACATGAGTTAGTCTCACTAGTATTTGAAGGGGTCTGGTTCTCCAGCTCTGTCTGGGCTTCAGGTGAGGATCCAGGAGCAACTTCTACTGAGAGATTGACACCACCCCATTGATATAGGGTCAAGACAAGAGCAGAGGTGGCTTTTGGCCAATTAACAAAGAGTCCATGAAGGATTGGGGAGTTACAGTTCATTCATTCAACAGACTTTTAAGAATC
>JAQQSZ010019381.1:0-10375 GCA_028646595.1 Phalanger gymnotis
ACTCTGTCCCCTGCAGCTTTTCCCACTAACCTTCTCTGTTGTCTTTGGTGTTTGTGGGTGGAGAAGTCTGGTAACTGCCACAGCTCACTGATTCAGGGTGCTAGGGCCTGTTCTGCCTGGCTCCTGGTCTGGTTGGTCCTGGCGCAGCCTACACTGAGCTCTGCTCTGCTCTGTGTGCGATAGACCTCATCCAGTGACCATCCAGGCTGTCCTGGGCTGCAGCCCTGCTTTGCCCTGCTATTTTGTGGGTTCTGCAGTTCTAGAATTTTTTCAGAGCCATTTTTATAGGTTTTTGGAGGGACCTGGTGGGGAGCTCACGCAAGTCCCTGCTTTCCAGCCGCCATCTTCCAGATCTATAATTCTAAATAAAATAGAACTATAATCTTCCTTACTCTAGACACAGTGCCTATTAATACAATCTGAGATCACGTGACCCTTTTTAGTCACCATGTCAAACTGTTGACTCATAGTGAGTTTGCAGTCCACTTAATCCCCAGGTCTATTGCATCCTGACTAGTTGTCTAATCACACTTCTAATATATTGTATTATTGTCATTAAGCTTTTGAACCCAAGCATAGGGCTTTATATTTACTACTATTAAGTTTAACTTTTATTTGATTCAGTATATCTGTTAGAATTCTTTTAGATATTGGTTGTGTTATCCAAAATGTTATCTGTTTCTTTCTCTCTCAAAAAAAAAGTATACTTCAATATGCACACAGATCATCAGTTCTCTCTCCAGAGGTAGATAGCATTTTTCATCATGGAATTGTCTTAGATCGTTGTATTGATCAGAGTAGCTAAGTTTATCACAGTTGATAATTGTACAGTATTGCTGTTTCTATGTACACTGTTCTTCTGGTTCTGCTCACTTCACTTTGCATCAATTCATATTAGCCTTCCAAGATTTTTCTGAAACTGTCCTGCTCATCATTTCTTATGAGCCTATTTCTCCTAATCTCACATCAACCAAAAAAATTGACAAGTATGCCTTATCCAAATATTCCTACATCCAAGTAATTGATAAAAATATTAAAGCAAGCAGATCAAAGACAGAAACCTGAGATACTCCTCTAGAGACCCCTTCAAGGTTGACATCAATCTATCAATCATCATTCTTTGGTTTCTACTATTCAGCTAGTTCTGAACCCACCTGCACATTTCTCCATCTTGTCTGAAAATATATTTTGAGTTACTCTCAAATACCTTGATGAAATCCAAGGAAGAGAAAGAGTTTAATTCTTAGAAATGAGCAGAAATATATTTTATGTATATATAGGATATGTCGGACCCCATGCAAATGCTGGGAGATGGGAGAGGGCAGAACAAGATCAGGAACACACAGAAATCCAATTTGGCTGGAGAGTAAAGTGGTTGAAGATGAGTCATATGAAATAAAGCTGAAAAGGAGGTTGGAAGCAAATTGTGGAGGGACTTAAAGGCCAGGCCAAGGAATTTGTATTGTATTTTAGAGGCAGTGGGAAATCACTGATGGTTTTTTGAGAAGAAAAGTAAAATAATGAGAGTTGTACCTTAGCTCCTAGCTCAAGAATATGATCATTCCCTATTGAATAGTTTGAGAAGCTTACTGACCATTGATGTGCTATTAAAGAGCATGACCTACATGTGATTTTCTTTCTTCAAGTATTAATTTTGTTTTGGTTTTGGTTGTGGTTGTCTTAGTTTTGTTTTTCCTTTTTTTTATTAAGAAAAAAAATATTTTGTTGTCTTCGTTTTTAAAGGGGCAGCTTGGTGGCACAGTGGATAGAGTGCGGGACCCGGAGTCAGAAAGATTCATCTTCCTGAGTTCAAAACTGGCCTCAGACACTTACTAGCTGTGTGACCCTGGCCAAGTCACTTAACTCTGCCCCAGTTTCCTCCTCTGTCAAATGAACTGAAAAAAGAAATGGCAAACTACCCCAGTATCTTTGCCAAGAAAATCCCAAATGGTGTGACAAAGAGTTGAAAGTGACTGAAAATGACTGAACAACAACAAAAGTTCTTTAAAATTAGTGTAAATTTAGATGTTTTGTCAAAAAAAAATTTCTGATTTTGTTGTTGCTATTTCTTGTAATTTTCAGTGTGCCTATTCCTTTCTGACTACTTTTTCATGCTGCATTTTATACTTCTGATATTTCTTTCTTATCTTCATATTCAACATTTCTCATGATATGCTATTTCATCATCTTAATGAATGGTAATTAGTTGTATCATTACCAATCATTGGACATGTGGACTAATTACAATTTTTTATGGTTGTTTTTTCTATTATAAACAAATCTGCTATGAATGCTTTTATCCAGGTGTTCTGTTTTAATAGCACCCTTAGAATATAGTGTGAGTAGAGGGACTGTTGGTTTAAGAGTTTGGGAACTCTCTTTGTATATTGCGATGTAGCCTAGCGGTCGTGGCCTTCAAGTCAGGAGGAGCTGGGTTCAAGTGTTGTCTCTAGTTCGTACTAAGTAGCTGCGTTTAAGTCATTTAACCTCTCAGTGTTAGATGTAACTCTTTAAGATTGAAAGATACATATTAGATACATAAAAGATACATATACACATTAGATAGATATTCAAAATCAAATAACTTTACTCTGATTTCTGGGAAAATTTTTAAATGTATCATTAAAGAGATGATTTATTAAGGGAAACAATGATTACGAAGAGTTGGTAGGGTTCCGAGAAGGATCATGCCAGACTTAGCCTCACTTTCCTTTGGCAGGATTACTAAACTAATAGATGAGAGGAAATGCTATGGATAGAATTTACCTAGACTTTTAGCAATTCTTTTTGATAAAGTATCTAATACCAGTCTTGTGGAGAATATAGAGAGATATGGATTAGATGATAATACAATCAGATAGATTCAGAATTGAATGGATGGCTGGGCTCAATGAATAGTTGTTAATAGTTCTGCGTCAACACAGCAGGGGAATATCCCAGGGATTTGTGCTTGACCCTGTGCCTTTTAACATTTTTATTAATGATGTGGATAAAGGCGTAGATAGGATGATTAATTTGCAAATGACACACAGCTGGGAGAGATAACTAACTGGATCAATGACAAATGATCTTGACAGGCAAGAGTATTGGGCTAAATTTAATAAGTAGAGATATACTTTTGATGAATATGAAATCTTGCTTTTGGATACAAGAAAATCCATTTCACATTTATGAGATAAGGGAAATATGGCTAGATAGCAATTGTTCTGGGAAAAAAAAAAAGATCGTAGGGCTTAGTGGACTACAAGCTCTCTATGATGTAGCAGCCAAAAAAAAAAAAAGTAATATGGTCTTGAACTTCATTAAGAGAGGCATGCTTTTGAGAACTAGAGTCCCACTATATTCTGTCTTTATGAAACCTCATCTGTAGCATCATGCCCAGTTCTAGGTACCGCAATGTAAGAAGGTCATTGATGAACTAGAGAGAGTCTAGAGGGTGACAATCAGGATGCTGTAACAGCCTTCAGTCCATAACATAATAGTTCAAGGAACTGGCCAAGTTTAGTTTGAGTAAATGAAGCCTTGGAGAAGGATGGCTGGCTTCAAGGATTTGAAGAGCTGTCATGAAGAAAAGGAATTAGACATTTTATTTGGCCCCAGAGGACAGAACCAGCAAAAATGGGTGGAAGTTGCAAAGATATCAGGGGGGAAAAATTCCTAATGAGAGCTATCCAAAGGTAGAACAGCCTGCTGTGGAAGGTGATGGGTTAGCCCTCTTTGGAGCTCTTCAAGAAGAGGCTAGACCATCACTTGTCAGGGAGGGTATGGTGGAGGTTCGTTTTCTGTATGGTTGCACAAGGTGGTCTTGAGGTCTTTCTGATTCTCAAATCCCATGATTTTATGACCTGTACCAGTGTAGTGGGTTAGTCTTCCCACCAATAATTCACTACACCAATGAAAACACAGGTCCAGAACAAAACAAAATTATATATTGTGATTTTGCTTTAGGAAAATTGTTTTTGGCAGCTATAGGAAAGATGGACTGGAGATGGGAGAGTCTTAAGGCAGAGTGACTGACCAGAAAGTCAAGAGAAAGGATAGTTAGGTGGTTCAGTGGATAGAGCACTAGCCCTGGAGTCAGGAGGACCTGAGTTCAAATCCAGCTTCAGACACTTAATAGCTATGCAACCCTGAGCAAGTCATTTAATCCTGATTGCCTCCAAAAAAAAAAAAAAGAGTCAAGGGAAGAGGTGAGATTGTCTTGAACTAAGGTCCTAGCATGTGAGGGGAGAAGTGGAGACATTTGCATGAGATATTATGGAAGTAGAAACAGTGGGATTTGAAAACTGGTTGGATGAGAGAAAATGAAAGTGGGTGTAGGAAAAATCAAAGATGATTCTAAGGTTTCAGGCGTGAGAGCCTGGGAGATTGGTGGTACCATCAATAGAAATAGGGGAGTTGGAGGATGGTGAAGGTTTGGAGGAAAGATGATGAGTTTTGGACACGTAAAGATGACCATCTAAATGGAGACATCTAGCAGGCAATTGGAAATTCAAGTCTAAAGCTCAGGATGAAAGTGGAAGTGCATAGATTTGGGAGTCACTTGTATGTCCCCATAGGACATCACATCTCCAACAAGAAGCATTTACCAAAGGAGCGTTAGTCTCCCTTGACTTGCTCTTGATGAACCTATGCTGCCTAATAATGATCAACATTTCTCTGTGTCTTCTGGAAATTTGAAGTAAGAAGTCATGCTCACTGACCTAAGACTTGAAGAATACCTCTTCGGGGAGGGGTGTGTGAACATTGGACATTTACCCACTTTAGACATAGAGACATTGACAGAGATCGCAGAGGTCATCTAATTCAATGCCCTTTTTCTACAAATGAGGAAACTGAGATTTAGAAAGATGAAGTGACCTATCTAAGCTCATATAGATAGTAAGTGGCATAGCTTAGACATCATAGTTGGTAGTGCACCGTGGGAAATTATATGCTGACACATCGAGCTTGATAGGCATAGATACATCCATGGGCTGACGGAGCTGGATTGCTTTTAGGGTATCTACTAGAGACCTAACTGAAGTTAGGAGACTACTCTTCCATCCTCTTCTCCATCACTGTACAGTAGTGAAGAAAAGAGATCCAAATGATTGAGCGTATGAGAGATTTGGGGAACAGATTTCTAGCCTGCTGCTACTTCAACCTTTCTTTATTTTTTAAAAAAGATCACCAAAAGCGACTCAGAAATCACATTCCCAAGTTATCTCAGGACACTGAAATGTAGTTTTCTAGACCTGATGTTTTTTCAGTCTTAATTCTTCTCAACCTGTCTGCTGCATTTGACATGACCTACATTTTCTGATATTTTCTCCTTCTTCTCCCTTCCCAGAAAACCATCTCTAAACAAAGAATTTTTTAAAAGGCGGGTTGGGGGAGGTGCCTTAAACCAATACATTAAAAAGTCTGACATTATATATGGACATTCCACACCCATAGTCCCCCTCCTTGGCAAATAAGGTGGGGAGTTCCTTTCTCTTCTTTGGAGCCAAGTTTGGTCATTATAATCTGATAGCATTCAGATTAATAATTTTGTTGTTCCTTTCATTTACATTTGTAAGGGTGGGGTTGACTGAGTCAGTCAATCAAATCACCCCACCCCAGGCAAAGGGTCAAGATGCTACACCCTGATACCTTAACCAGGTGAGAACACTTCTCTATTAAATCAATTCATCATAAGTTTTAGATGAAATGCAAAAAAGTACTTGATCAGTATAAATATCCTTGAAAGCCATTGAATGAAATGGAGTTACTGTGCACCAGAAATGTGTCCAACTTGTTTGAGGAAACTTGGTCATGCTCTGTGGGTTACCCTAAAAAAGAGAAGACCAGTTCGGAACCCAGAGATTTGAGCATCTAGAAGCTTAGTGATAAAAGCCTCTAGCCAGACTCCTGAAAATGAATAGTTTGGAGACTAGAGAAGATTGCCTTGGTCTTGACTTTGACCTTGGCCCTGGTTTCCTCCCACCCTCCTTGACCAGAGGAAGACCTTATGAACTTTAGATGTTTGGAGGATTTCTATTGCCATCCTAAGCAGCATCTCTGGAAGAGCAGGGGCTGATGGCAATATCTGGGGTGGAAGCCAAAAATAGACCAAATGGGCTCAGAAAAGACAATTAAGGCTCAACATCGAGCCCAGCCGAGAGGCTAGACCATAGCTAAAGGTAACATTTGGAGGATTCCAGCAAAAAGACTTCCAGGAATTTTGTTACCCCTTTGTCACTTCTCTAAGTGTGAGCTCACTTTCCCATTTCTCTTTATGAACAATGGCAGAGTGTGTCATAGACTTGGGAGGGAGATAAAGAGAGGAATGTTTTGTACCAGCTATATCACCATACAAATACCCATTTATAGAATCAAATTGTCTGGCTGATTGATTAATAGTTTATAATCACAGGAGGAATCACATCTATAGGAGCTTGTAGGTGACAGTATTAGAAAAGATACCTCCTACTCCCTTTGGGTTACCCCTAGAATACTAGAGATAAAGTAGCAGTTTCAGAGCCTGCACTACACATTTTCGTACTCACTGTGGGTATTGTTTCCTAGTTCTGCTAACTTCACTTTGCATCATGTAATATGTCTTCTCAGCATCCTTTGTAACCTTCATATTGATTTTTTTTTCAGCATAGGACAGTAATATTACTAGCTGTGTGACCCTGGGCAAGTCACTGCTTACCTCAGTTTTCTTATCTGTCAAATGAGCTGGAGAAGGAAATGTCAACTTTGCAAGAAAACCCCAAATGGGGTCATGAAGAGTTGATCACAAAGAGTCAGATTGACAAACAACTGAACAACAACAAAATATCCCATTACATTCAAATTCTACACTTAGACATTCCCAGATACCTGGTCTACTTTGTTTCCAGTTCAGATACATTTTTAAAGTAAACATTCATATTAGGCTCCCTACAGTTTTGTGGGTCTGAGTCTCTCCTAGCTGGTTTTTATTCAATTACCTAGCATTTTTTATAAGCTACTAACAACTGTGCATTTTATTTTCCCCTATGGGAATTCTCTCATGCATAAGGTGAGAGGTACAAATCAGCAAATAAAGAAAAATAGCTTTAACAATTAATTAACACCATAGAAGAAGAGAAAAGGTCTATATGGAAGAGAATAACAGGCTGTTTAATCCACGCAGGGATCTCAAACTTATGGTCCCTCCTTTAATACTGAGTTCTTTGCAGCTCCTCAAGTTATATGATGTAGTCAGGAGTTTGCTGAAGCTGTCTCCAACAGGCTTGAGAGAGAGCTGATTGGTAAATTTTCAGTATGAGCATTTTGTTGTTCTTCAGTCTTTTGCAGTCATATCCAGCTCTTGGTGACCCCTTTTTGGAATTTTCTTGGTAAAGATACTGGAGTGGCTTACTACTCTCTTCTGCAACTCATTTTACAGATGAAGAAACTGAGGCAAACAGGGTTAAGCGACTTGCCCAGGGTCACACAGCTAGGAAGTGTATGAGGCCAGATTTGAACTTAGGAAGATGAGTCATCCTGACTCCAGGCGTGGTACTCTATCCACCTCACAGCCCTAGCTGTCTAGATTTCATGACCCTGAAATGGAAATACGTGTTCTACTTACCTCACAGGTTTGTTGGGAAGATAAAGTGAGAAAATATTAAAATACTTTGATCAAATTAAAAGTGCTTATCCTGCAAATACAGGGCATCATCTTTGCCATCATCAACATCAGCAGCAACACCAGCAAGGAAAAGTGTTTCATTTTAAACAGAGTTAACTAAGTTTCTAAGGGAGTTGGCAAGCCAGAGAGGTCTGAAAGAAACAATAATATCAGGCAGAGAGCTGCTGACTATTTACAGAAATGATTCAGAGTTGCTGAGTTGGTTTTGCTGTATGGCAAATTATCATGTAGCAATTTCACTTTCATTTTAATTTTCAGACACTAATTACAGGGTGAGGCAAAATTGAGAAAGAAGGTTCTCCTCCACTTCCCATTGTGGTCACACAGGAAACTCTCTCACTCTTTTCCACCCAGTTGCCATGTAATACAGTCTCTTCATGTGTGATTTTAATCATACACGTAAAAAAATCCTTAAAGAGAATATGGCCTAGGCATGGTTAACTTTTGTCTTGAGGGTTGTTGCTAGAGTTTATTTGATGAATATTTCCAGCAGTAAATGTAGCCACTGAAACCCAGTTAACAAGAGTTAGAGTTTATCTAGATTTAAAAAAATAAAGAAAAAAACAAAAAATCACCTTAAGTAACTCCTATATGGACTGGATCGTTCTGCTAGAACAGGAGGAGTAGTAGTGGTAGTGGTAGTTGTTGTTGTTGTTGTTGTTGTCATCCTCATTGTAGTAGTAGTAGTTGCTGCTGCTGTTGTAGTACTAGTATTAGTAACAACAACACCTGAACCAGTTTCTGCTCTGAGAATATTAGAATTATTAGAGTAGTCAAGCTAAAATGTTTATCATCTTCCATCTGCCCCACCCTTCCCTAGAGCTTTTTTTGGTCTTGGTTTTGAACCTTCCTAAGTGACATTTTCCCCACCAGAATGTGTTTGTTCCTATCATCCTCATTTTCTTCTCTTTTTTCTTCTTACCTCTCTCTATCAGTCCACCTCCTTTAAATTCAGCTTTTAAACACAGTTTTTAAATTGCTTTCTTCCAGGATGAAATTTGCATAAAGCTTTACACATGTCACCTAATTTGAGCTTTTCAACAATCCCTTGAAGTAGAGGCTATTATTATCCCCATTTCACAGATGAAGAAACAGAGGTAGGCTAGGCAACTTGCCAGGGATCACACAGCTAGTAAATGGCTGAGACGAGATTAAAATTCAGGTCTTTTTGATTCGAAGTCCTCTGTTTCTAAAAGACTAAAGACATTCTGCTAGAAATAAAGAATAGCCTTTCAATCTTATTCCACATCTGTTCTCCCTAAAGACCATTATTATAATGTTATATTGAATGGGTGAATATGTGCAGGGGTCCCTCTAAGTCTGAAGTGATTTATTTTTGTATCTGCTTTTCACAAGATGAGCTCTCTCTCATCCTCTAAATCCAATCAGTTGCTAAGTCTTGTTAATTCCACTTCCATACCATCTCTGGAATCTCTATTTATACAACTACCTCTGCATTTGTCACTCTCCCAGTTGGACTTCTGTCATAGCCTCCTAATTGATTCTCATGATTCCATTCTCTTTCTCTTCTTCTAACCATCCTCCATAATTCCTAAAGTCCAGGTCTAACCACGGCTTTCTCTTGTATTAAGAATAACTACAATCTCTTCTGTCATTTAAATGTCTTCCATATTTCTCTCCAGTTTAATTGCAGACTTACTTCACTTTACACTCTCTCCTAGACTCTACCTTCCCTTGAAACTGGTGTGCTTGTTGTTGTCCATGTACAAATATTCCATCTCTTGCCTTGATGTCTTTGCATAGGCTGAATCTCAGGCTTTTCTTCCTCATCTTTGCCCCTTGGAATCATTTCAAAGGTCAGTGCTAATGTCAAGGCCATCTCCTACAGAATGGTCTTTTATGATCCCTCCCCCTATTGATATTCCCACCCCCACAGTGAATTTAGTGATGACTTCTCAAAGAAAGAATTTAGTGATGACTTCTCAAAGCCATTATGGGCTTGTTGTTCTGGAGTTCCAAGTTGTCTTAGGCACCTGTGTTCTCTAGGTATGCCTTGCTATTGTTGCATACTATCTACTCTTTTCCCCCTTCCCTACCACCTCTATGTATTTGTGGGAGTATACCTCAGTTTTTTTGAGGGGGGAGGGGGATACTTTTTTTTATTTTCTACATAATTTTGAGTTCCAGATTTTCTTCCCTCCCTCCCCGCCCCTCCCCAAGAAGGCATGGAATCCCATATAACTTCCATGTATAACTTGGCATTGAATTAAGTTACACACTAGTCAAGTTGTGGAGAAGAACCATGACCAATGGAATGACTCATGAGAAAGAAGAAACAGAAAAAAAAAAGCACAACCCAACAACAAATACAAAAGAGAGAAAAAAAAAGTGTGTGTGGGAAAAGGCGAGTATGAAGTGTGCCTCGATTTGCATTCATACTTCATAGTTCTTTCTCTGGATGTAGATAGCCCTCTCTATCATGAGTCCTTTGGAGCTGTCTCTGCATATTGTGTTGCTGAGAAGAGCAAAGTCTGTCAGGGTTAGTCATCACAGAATCAATATATCTGTGGTTGTGTATAATGTTCTTCTGGCTCTGCTCCGCTCACTCAACATTATGTCGTGAAGGTTCTTCCAGGTTGTTATGAAGTCTGTATCATCCCCATTTCTTATACCACAATAGTATTCCATTACCTTTACATACCACAGCTTGTTCAGCCATTCCCCAATTGATGGGCATCCCTTTGATTTCCAATTCTTAGCTACCACAAA
>JAQQSZ010019382.1:0-10375 GCA_028646595.1 Phalanger gymnotis
CTTTATTGAATTTTCTCCCTTGACCTTGTCCCTTTTCGAAAGTTTGTTTTTGATTACCTCCACCCCCATCTGCCCTCCCTTCTATCATCCCCCCTTTTTTATCTTCTTCCTTCTTTCTTGTGGGGTAAGATACCCAATTGAGTGTGTATGGTACTCCCTACTCAGGTCAAATCTGATGAGAGCAAGATTCACTCATTAAGACCACATTTTCTAATCATGGGTGTTCCCCTTCTATACATACTATACTTGAAAAACCTTTGATTTTTGCATGCCTAACATTTGGATGTGCATATCTAATTGAGATGTATGTATGCTGGTTGTCTCCAGAGCACAGCATGCAAAAAACCCTCATAAATGGAGTCAGGGCAAAGATTTTCTGAGCAGCTTCACAGATGCCTTATTTGTCTTCTAGGTCAATTCAGAAATCTTGGTCAACCTCATCTCTGTCCAGGGTCATATTTCTGTAGATCTTCCTCCTACCACTCCAATAGGGTTTCCTTTGAATTTATTTGTATGATTGTTCTAATCTGTCCTTCAGCTAGGACAACTGACTTCTCTTAAGATGCCCTGGGCCACTAGGCCTGTTCTATTCATGATCTGTAGGCAATTTCTACTGGGATAGTGGCTTACCAACAGGCACCTATGTAAAGGGCCCAGGTCTAAGGCTCTCCTATTTAAGAGAATAAATCCTACTGTACCATTATTCCTCAGAATAAGCAGGGATCTCAAAAAGAGTGCTATCAAATTCAGCCTCGAGGAAGTGAGCCAGGGTCCCCCCTGTCCACCCGTCTTGTTTGTCTCCTCATTCACTTATTGTTCTCATCATGTAGTCAGTTAACATGATGAAGCCATAAAAAGGCTAGAGATTTAACTGATAGACTGTCAATGGAGTGAATTCCCCAGCCTATCAGTCAGTCAGTCAACAAGCATTATGTGCCAGGCACTATGCTAAGCATTGGAGATTTAAATCAAAGCACAAATATGGCCTCTGGCTTCAAAGAGCTTGTGTTCTAATGGGAGAAGACAACACATAAACGGGGGGCTGTAAAGCAAGGGCTGGAGTAGCAGGAGGTACCTGAGGGACGGTGGCTAGAAATGGAACAAATGCATGTTTCAGGAAAAACTCACCAGTGGAAGAAGGGAGATGAGTGAGGATGCAGCTGAGGCATAATAGTCCAGGCAATCAGGGATGGTTTGTATGGGCTATTCCCCAAAATGGAGGTTCCAGGGAGAACTCACCAATGGGAGAAGGATCTTCAGAGTGAGGAGGAAGGTGAAACATGGTGACTCAGTCCAGAGAATGAGGAGTGTCTGGTCTTGGCCCTTCCCCAAAATGGAAGTTCAGGGAAGATCTCGCCAAGGAGAGGAGAGACCTATAGGAACAGAGTGAGGAGACAACTACAACATGGTGGAACAGTCCTGCCAGAGTAGATATAGACCAATGGGCAGTTCCAGTGTTGCTTCAATATCTCACTCCATCCTATAAGGCTGGCAACCTCTCAGCCAATGTGGCTGTGACATGCACAAGTAATGCCTAGGCTAAAGGGCCAATCTTAGGGTACCTGAACTGAGAAGGGGATGGAGGATTTGGTGGGCAGGGGCTGCTTATCAGAAGCAATCCACTGTGGGACCTGTTGGGTTAAAATTAAATTCTATTCAAGGCCCTCAGTGACGAAGTCTGATCCAGGCAAAACTAAAACTAGTATAAGTACAGGGGACTACAAAAACATACTTCCAGCTTGAGAGGACAGAAAGGAGATACTGCGTTCATTCTGCCATGGAGTGGCAGAAGCTATCTCCACCCCTACAGCAATGATACCCTAGAAGGGTATCAGAGGAAACTGTAGACCCTGGTACCTCTGCCAACAATATCCCTCACCTCTGTGACCTTCTTCACCTTTCTACTTAGGACAGCTTGTTACATTAGCCTAAGAAGTTAGCGATTCCTTCAGGCCTACATACATTGCCTATAATAACAATTACATAATAGTTATTCCATCAAAGAGAAAAGCAACACGAACAAAAACATAATAGGCAACATTTCTATATCTTTTCAAGCTTTACAAAGCACTTTACATAAATCATCACAGGCAGGCTCCACTACAATTCTTTGAGATAGGCACTAGAGATGAAAACCTAGCATCGGAGAAGCAAACTCTCAGCCCAGCATATGGTAAACAGCCAAGGCGAGGCCTTCAGGTTACGAATCTAGTGTCTCTGCCACTAAACTATGGCTGTTTTCATTTTTGTGTCCCAAAGGCCCAGGATAGCAATTTGTACCCAATACCTGGTTGCCGAAATGGATTGAAAGGAACATTCACATTTTCTAAAATTCAAGTGGGTCCTCAGTATCACACAATTCCTACATTCATCTCTAATGAACTTCCCATTCAAGTTGACACAACAGCTGTTCTAAGCATTCCTATGTTTTCTAAAGGCTTTTCTCTGCCTGTTTTCTACCCTTAGAGGATGAGGTAGTCCTTGCCAAGGACAATCCCTCCACTCACACTGTCGATTTCATCGCTTGCTTGCTTCCACGACATCTGCTGATGGAAATGCCTGGACATGCACTACTTTCACACATATTCCAAGACTCTGATGAATATGGGATCTTTTATCCTTGGCAACTATGTGCCTTGGCAGACTGTACCTGCCGGTCTTTCTTTGAAAACAAGAGTGTAAATTTACTAAGCATACAGAATTACTATATACAATGATCACGTTAAAAAAACTTTAGCTCAAAAAGAAATATGCCAAACATTGTACATGAAAAGGAAAATGAGCTCAATCACATGACTGCTTCATATGAGGAACTTAACCCTAACAGCTTCTAACTGCAAAGCGCACATGTTCCAGTCAGGCAGAAGAGAAAAATAGACCTAAGACTAATAAAAGTGGGTCAAAATTTATGAGATATAAACATGCAGAGATGGTAGTGAAGGCTCCAGCTTGAAGTGAAAGCCTTTCAGAGGGGATATGAGAAAGTAATAAAAATACTTTTTCCAGGGTCCTGCTGAACCACTCGTGTTCCAACGCTTTGGACTAGAAACTAGAATATAGAGAATAAACGTAAAACCCACCTGAAACAAAAGGCAGCAGCAAAAGAGGAAAAGGTCATGCTCTACTTCCTCTCTCCCATAGCTAGTTCTGGAGGAGAAAGAGAAGAACAACAGCTCAGAAAGGCATTTTGTGTCCATGTGTCCAAATCATTCACGTAGAACGGATATTCTATGCCTACAATCCATGTATCCAAAGACCCAGCACAGAAGGCAGAAGTAAGTTCCAAAACAGATGTAGCAACTTTCATGGCTAGGACCCTCTTTCGTTCAATGACTGGCCATCTAATTAGGTTGCTTATAGCCAGTTTTAATGCCCCAAATAGTAAACATCCCCAGTCACAATCACATCGAAGCCTGATTTCCATTGCTTTATAATTTGCAATAAACCAAATTATGTTAAATGTAATATCGAATGTATTAAATAAAATGTAAACTTTTTGAGGTCAGATTCATTGTGCTGTTTGTTGTGTCCTGTTCCCAGTGCTTATCAATGTGCTTAGCACATAGTAATTAATAAATCAGCTCTTAATAAGTGCTTGTTGAATTGAATAAAATCAGGTCAATTAAGATAAAAATGCAAATAAATCATTTTTTGTGCCCAGAAAGCTTTTGCCAAGTTATCCCTCATTTGAAAGCAAGATTTGGGGATGCCCTTACATTGCTACATGGAAAAGAATCATAAACTAATCTTAATCTATACATCTTCTAATCCATCTGATACAACATCTTACTTTGGCAAGGCAGAAGGTGAGGAATTAGGCAGGGGAAGGCAAAAATCCTTCATATCAATTCCCAAATTGGAAATATGAAATTCCCTTAAGAATCATGAGAAAGTATTTCCTCCCTCCCCGGAAAAATTGCTTTCTTCCCCCGAGTCAAAAGCTGAAAAATTATCTGTAACTCCTTCAATTCTAGTACTTTACAACATATATACATATGTGTATATAGCTTTGAAGTTTTCAAACCGTTTTAAAAATATGATCTCATTTGAGCCTAACAACTATCCTAGGAGATTGCTAGTATTGACATTATCATTCCCATTTAAATCAGAGAGGTTAGTCACAGTCACACATCAAAGGCACTCTTTGAACTTGGTTTTCCTGATTGCAAGTCATTGTTTGTCTTTTGTTCTTGAAGAGAACTGTGACATCAGGAAGGTGATGCCTGACTTGCAAGTGATTGGATGTAAGTGAGTGAGGGCTGTGCAAAGCCACCAGCCTCACTTTCTCCTCCCCCAACACTCTGACCAGTGAACCACACCTACTATCCAGGTAGAAGGTGGGAGAAGGGATAAAGATTTAAAAGATTCACTGATCATTTTCTAACATGAGCGCCAAGAAATCTGTCTCAGGCAGGCCCAAGCGTGTGGCTTAAGCCCAACCCCCACCCTCTCAAGATAGGCTCCAAACTTTAAGGTGTGCTATACATACCACCATGGTGGGCCACCACTGAGGAATTAATTCTCAAGGTATCTGAAAGAGGGAAAGATATTAAATGATTGCGGGATTGGGGCGGGGGGGGGGGCGGAGATGGACACCCATGAATGCTATTTGTATGAAAAAGGACAATTGTGAGGATATCAGTAACTAGCAATCTACTTTCTCATCTGTTCCAAAGCCTTATGAAAATTATCTACACCCTTATGGAGGGCTACCTTGATGAAATATAAGAAGGGAAAAGGGAGCCTTCAAATTATACCCTACAGTAAAACACATCTTTACAGCCACAGGATTGAGAGGTATACAGAATACAAAAATCTCAAAGTGACTAATTTACAGGATTTGGACAGGAGCAGGGCAGCATGAGACAGCATAGATTGGGATCTGCATCTGGTTGAAGCAATTCCCCAAACCTCTGAGATAACAGAACCATCAGACAATTAATACATCCTACAAAATATCTTTCCAGGCTTATTATACATTCCTGCCCTTGGCACAACGTATGACCCATCTTTCTTGATGTTTTTTGCACACGGCATTTCAATCTCCTGTCCCTAAGTCTTTGCACAGGCTGTTCTTCATTACTGGAATGTACTCTTTCCTCAACTTCAAGCTCTTCAAATATCCAGTTTCTGTCAAAGCTTAGCTCAAATGCCAGTTTCTACATGAGATCTTTCCTGCCTCATTGTTAGTGCCTCACCTTTCAAATCACTTGTTGCCTGTGTTTGTGCAAGTGTGTGAATGCGTACGTGTGTACACATCGCCTCTTCCAAAGAGATGTAACCTCTTTGGAAGAAGGAAATAATGCATTCCTACGTTTATATTCCAAACACCAAGCAAACTTTTTATGTATACTTGTTGCTTGATCTGTTAAGAGAACTGCCTACCTACCTAGATCTAATTTAGGCAAAAGAGAAAAAACAAGAGGCATAGACAACTACGCCAGAATGAGAGGAGATGTAATAACCAAAAACCAAAACCAAAAACCCAGCAGGGATTTTCAAATTCGTGATGTGTGTGCACATTAGCAAATCCTCCAAATGTAGCATAGTAATATAGTACCTCTAATACTAAAATCCCTAAAATAGAATTTGAGAGCACTGTTCCAAAATATAAAGTGACCTAATTAGGTTGACATTTAAGATGTTTTCTATTCCTTGTACTTACTCAGGGGATAAATGAGCTTTACATATGGTATCACACATAATAGCTATTCTTTTCTCATATTAGAAAAACAAATTTGTTTTGAGGTAAATACTTCCTCAGGAAAAAAAAAACTCCTGCTCTATTTCAAATTAATATCCTAAATTCTAATTATTCAAATACAATATTAGGCTGTTGATGAATTAAATATTAAATGTGAATTTTGTGTATGTATCAAATAAGGAACTCTAAAAAAAAAACCATGATTAATTTGACTATCTAATTTGAGCTTTGCTAGCAGAATATTCTTGAACAGTGGTCCTAACCCCCCTCTTCTCTTCTCCCCTCCCCCAACACACACACACACACACACACACACACACACACACACACACACACACCCCTTGTCAAAATGCCATTTAGTAATTTTCTGACACATTATATTCACATCAAATAAACTACTGTTTCAGGAACCTTGAAAGAAAAAGATAGAAATATTGGAAATGAATTTAAGAAAATAGTTTTTGTAAACGGTCATTTTCTTAGAGTGTCAGGATTTTCCCTATGAATTAGTAATGGGCCCTCATGTTTTGTTTTGAAGCCAAGGAATTCACTAAGTTATAGTGAAACTGAACCAAAAATATTTCTATTTTGTATTCTATGGCTTCTTTTTTCCCCTTAAATTGATTTTTTAAAGAGCCCTAAAGCTTATTTTTACTTTTCACCCCTTACCCCAAAGGTCTCAATTTTCTGCCAAGGGAAGAGTAATCTTTTCTGACATCAAGACCAAGAGGTGTAAGTGTGATAATCAACAACTTCATCATAAAGGATAACTCCTACTTGTCATTGTTTCTATGGAAACCAAACCCTGCAGTCAGTATGGGCCAGCTAGAGTTGAGAAAATCACACATAAGCTGGCCAGCCTACAATGTTTATCAAGAACAGACAGCTATCCTTTCAACTCTGTGTCTCTGTCCTGGCATTCTTTCCCAGATTCCAGTACCAACTGTTTGAACTTAAGCATTACCTTAGGACTCCACGAGATCAAGCCTGTCAGTTGCAGTGGCGGAGGTAGCATTGGCTTCCATTCTCAGGGTGACCACCCCATCCCCTAGTCGGGGAGGGGAAGGTCACCCCAATGGCAGAAGAGGTACCTGGACCAGAAAAGTCACCTGCAGGTATTTTATGAATGGGTTTTGTAAAGAAGGGGACAACTGCTCACACTCCCAGGGACCGCCCAAGAATCTGGAGGCCTTGGTGCGTTGTGATTATCAATGTGCTCGTGAGAACTGCTACAGAAGTGAATGTAATGGGTCTCATGAAGTAAAACAGGCTGCTCCAGCTTCCCCAGGCCCCTTACCATTGGCGGATCCTCTTGTTCAAGTCAGTCCTGGTACAGCAAAACCACCAAAAGCTGGTTTTGCCGCTATAGGAGCAGGTACTGATAATTGGGTTTATGCTATAGAATTTGTTCCTGGAAAACCTTACTATGGACATTTATCCCATACCTGTGGTGGAGCATCCCAGCAGGGCCATGTGACAGAGGAAAAGTCAGGGAACCAGTCAACAGAGGAGGAAACAAACCTGCGGCAGGAGAATACCCATATAAGGAGGGCCCTGTGTGTCCCCATGAAGATTCGTGTGACTTGTGTGGCCAGAAGGTCCCAAACACTGTCGATACTACCCAAATACTAAGACATATCAAATCTTGCATTGAGGCCCACGAGAGGGACATGGAGCTGGCTTTTGCAGTCCAGCGTAGCCAACATCTGTTATGTGGGATCTGCATGGAGGTGATCTATGAGAAAGCCAACCCCAACAAGGTCCGCTTCAGAATCCTCCCCAACTGCAACCACACCTTCTGTCTGAAATGCATCCTGAAGTGGCGAGGTGACTAACAATTTGAAAATAAAATCGTCAAGGCCTGCCCAGAGTGCTGGGTCACCTCAAACTTTGTCATTCTGAGTGAGTTCTGGGTGGAGGAGCACGAAGAAAAACAGCAGCTCATTCAACAGTACAAGAAGGCCATGTTATTTTAATGGAGGCCAAGGCAGCTATCCATTTGGACTGAACTGCTTTTACCAACACGCCTAAGTTGAGAGCTCCAGGGAAGAGCCCCCCAGCCCCACAAAGGGAATTTAGGAGCTGGATAGGAGCCCTGAGCACTCCCGGGAGCTGGGAAACCAGGAGCCGCAGCACCCTCTACCAACAATAAGGACTGACACACGGAAGGAACCTCTGGGGAGGAGGAATACTACTTAAACTTTAGGAAAAGTGAGAACACCTATTCCATAACTACCACCAGACAAAGAGATAAGGTAACTGGCAAAGAGAGGCGACGTAGGAGCTCACTTTGGAGCATGCGTAGTCTCTCCAGGGGCAGTACTTCTGGGGCTGGATTCTAGGAACCACCTTTTCCTCAGGCCTCTTTGTCATTACTTAGCCTGCTTTCCACTGCTATGAGGGGCTCTCCCTAGTGTCCTTTGAGTCTAGGCTGCTCTCCCTTCAGGAAGTGTGTTTCTTCTGTTGAAAAAAGTAACAAGAAATAAACCTTAAAGTCAGTTTTGGTAATATTTATTTCATTTTCCGACAGCAGGAGATGAGCAGCCTCCTCACTGTGCTAAGGCCCTGAAGGTCCACCCGCAGGGGAGTTAGAAGGAGCAGTGATCTCAGAGCCCGGCCCATGGGGGAGGGGAAAGGGGGATCGGTGGAGGCTGGAGGACTAGGTGCACATGGGGGCAAGGCTGCGTGCCATCATATAACCCCATCCCGGACACTTGTTCCTCCAACCGAAGTTTGCCATTTCATTTACTTGCATGGGGCTATTTTTGCTAAGTAACCAGAACCATGCCCTGGAGTTGAGGTTTCAGTGAATTTTGCTTCTTTGGCCAAGCTTCAGCTCTGTATTACTGCCACCATTCACCTCCTCTGCTCCTCATCAGCTGACGAACACAATTAGAACAGTTCTCATGTCTCTGTGGGCCAGGTCTATTACAAATCCACCTTACCCAACCTCAACTGGGCTCTAAGATGGGCAGCACTGTCATTTCTCCCTAATTGACTCCCCACTTCAGTCAGTAAGCATTTATGTGACAGGCACTGGCCAACTGCTATCTCCCAGTGACCTATATCTTACCAGGCCCAGGTGGCTCTGGAGGACAAAGTGAGGGTAGCGACTTTGCACAGCCTTCTTTTACTTAAATCCAATTCACCTGAAGTCATGGCATCACCTCCCTGATGTCCTGGGCCTCGTGGAAAGGCAAACAACAAACAACAGTGTGACAGGCACTGTGTGAAGCCCTGGGGATACAAAGAGAAAGGCATGGTCTGATGGGGGATAAACATGCAAACAACTATGTACAAACAAGTTACAGACTGGATGAACTGCAAATAATCAATACAGGAAAGGCAGAAGGGGGGAAAGGTTTCGTATAGAAGGTGAGATTTTAGCTGGCACTTGAAGGAAGTCAGAGAAGCCCGGAGACAGAGAGAAAGAGGGAAAGCATTCCAGGCATGGGGGATAACCAGTGAAAATGCCCAGAGGAGAGCGATGGAGGGTCTTGTTGGAAAAATAGCAAGGAGGGTAGTGCGGGAATGAGACGATGTAGGGGAGGGGGGTATAAAAAAACTGGAGGGGGGAAGGGGTGTCAGGTTACGAACATGAAGCAGATGGTCTTATGTTTGATTTTGGAGGTGCTAGGGAGACACTGGAGTTTATGGCAGGTGGGAGGCAGTGTGTGACATGGTCGGACCTCTGCTTTAGGAAGATCACTTTGACAACTAAGTAGAGGAGCAGAATGAAGAGAGACTTGCATCAAAGGGACCATCTAAATGCATTAGTGCAGATGTGAGGTGATGAGGGCCGTGTCAGAGGAGAGAAGGAGGCGTACATAAGACACATGAAGAGGGTAAAATTGGCAGCCCTTGACAACAGATTGGATGTGAGGAATGAGAGTGAGGAGCCAAGGATGACACCTAGGTTGCAAGCCTGGGTGACTGGGAGGATGGTGGCACCCTCAACGGTAACAGGAAACCTGGAAGAAAGAAAAGTTCGGTGAAGGCGGGGGAGGGGAATGACAAGCAGTTTGGGCAGGTTAAGTTTAAGATGTCTATGGGACATCCAATTTGAGATGTGAGACTGGGTGGAGCCAAGATGGCGGCTGGAAAGCAGGGACTAGCGTGAGCTCCCTGCCAAGTCCCTCCAAAAAGCTACAAAAAATGGCTCTGAACCAATTCTAGAATTGCAGAACCCACAGGGTAGCAGAGGGAAGCAGAACTCTAGCCCAGGACAGCCTGGATAGTCTCTGGGTAAGGTTTATCCCGCATGGAGCTGGGAGTGGAGGGAAGCTGAGCGGAACGGAGACCAGCGCAGACCGACCAGACCAGGACCTGGGCGAAGCGCGCCCTAAATCAATGAGCTGCGGCAGTTACCAGACTTCTCAACCCACAAACACCAAGGACAACAGAGTAGGTTAGTGGGAGAAGCTGCTGGGGACTGGGATAGAGTTTGTGGTTTGGCCACTGCCCCAGAGGCAGCGGAGGTGGGGCAGCTACAGAACTACAGCTGCAGTTGCTTCTGGCCCCAGGCCCACCTAGTGGGAGGAATTAAGTGGTGGATCAGAGCAGGAGTGAAGAGCCTGCTGAAGATCTAAGTCCAGTTTGGGTTGGGGGTTCTTGCGGAAGGAGGAGTGCTGGTGTGGCAGAGCTGGCGCATCCCCCCAGGCTTGGAACATA
>JAQQSZ010019383.1:0-10375 GCA_028646595.1 Phalanger gymnotis
GTAGCTCGTGTATATGGTAGTATGTGTACTCCAACTGAGAACACATGCCTTCTGAGTCTCTGACCTTATATTTGATTGTTGGTAGGTAGGTTCACAGGAACTGAGGGGAAGGGTGTCCTTTAGGGCACTCAATCAGCTAGTGATCTGGACTCCAAGACTTTGTATCAAACTCAAGGGCATTGTGATTAGAAAAGTTTGCTAACTTACATCATTAACCCTAAATGTGGTTGACTAAATCTGTTACTGGGTACATACAAACTTCCCAACACATAAGCAGGCCAATCAGTGGTCAAACATGTATTCACTTCTGTCCTTGAGAATCTAGCAACAGGCCAATCTTCACATTATAACAACAATGTAAATTTAACCTGAAAACCTTTGGGTGAATCCGGGGCCTAAATAGGATAGAGGCATGATGCCCATAAATAGAAGAGAAGCTACAGAATCGTAGTGTGATTCATGACTGATAGCAGAGATAGCCATGGTAGATTGAAGAGTTATTAAGAGAACTGGTATCTGGTGATTTTGATAAAGCTCTCTAATATGGTTTGATAAACAGAGTAAATTGAATGGGCTGATGTAAATCAATTCTGCAGATATGACATGCCATAAAAGCCTTCACAAATTAGAATTAAATAGAATTGTGTACCCAGTTGACTAGCCCGTGAAGACCTTCATTGGCGAACAACAGGGATAATAAGAAGTCAGAGGATGGATCTTAGGGCAGAAATTGAAATTCAGATCTTGGCTTTTAAAGGAAGAAGTTGTCCATCTTGTTTTAAGTTAGAGGTACCTGTAAAAGAACATAAGGAGATAGATAGAGAGATAGATAGATAGATAGATAGATAGATAGATAGATAGATAGATAGATAGGGAGAGAGACAGAGAGAGGCAGAGAGAGAGAGAGAGAGAGAGAGAGAGAGAGAGAGAGAGAGAGAGTGCAGAGCATTGAGAATTCCTTGCTCTGATCCCTGCCATATACTAAGATGCTTTCAATCACAAATTTAGATTGCATTTTGCAAAAGGCACCTTATTTATTCCTAGGGACCCTACTTGTGTTTAGGATATTCTTAAATCAAGACATCAGTGTTTTGATTGTGTTCTCATGGTCTGATCAGTGAGAATGTCATATTTTCTACATTGGATTTTTCCCCCAAACAGAACTCAAAACAGCTCAATGGAATAACCTTAACCAACATTATCGATCTTTGTGACAAGATAGAACAGCAAGATGCATATAAAAGGAACGTCTCATTTTGATGTAGTATACTTCTGTCATAGAGAGTCACACAATTTCAGTTTCAGAAGGAACCTCAGAAGTCGTAGTCCCTCTCTATGCTTTACTGAAAATCTTCAACAAGACTCCTGAGAAGTAATTGCTATATAGCCCTTTTCTGACTTCTAGTTAACAATCGTTACCTCCCGAGGCAGATTTTTTTCAGTTTGGGATAGCCATAATTACTAAGGAGTTTTTCCTTACCAGAAGCCTAAGACTATCTCTTTACAACTTCCACTCACTGCCCTCTGGGGCAAAGAAAAGCAAAACTAATCCTTCTTCCATCCAATAGCGTTTCCTTCACATATTTACTGACAATTATCCTGTCCCAGAACTACTTGTTCCCATTTCCTTCTACTGATTCCAGTGTGGCACAAGCTAGAAATCTCTCACATTCTGTGCCCTCCTCAGAATGCTGTCTCATCTCCTTCTTAAAGTACAGAGTCCAGAACTGATGGAACACAAGACTCCACAACAAAACAGAGAAAAGATTCTTGGTCCCAGTGTTATGTAATGCATAGAGCATGGGACTTGGGACTTAGGAAGACCTGAGTTCAAACCCTGCGTCAGACACTTATTAGCTGTGTGAGCCTGAGAAAGTCACCTAACCTCTTTGTACCCCAGTCTCATCTGTAAAATGGAGAGAAAATAGCACTTACCTCAAGGGGTTGTTGTGAGGAACAAAATGAGTTAACACATATAACATGCTTTGCAAACCTTAAAGAGCTATATAAATGCCAGCTATTATCATTTCTCTGTTTCTGGACATTATGCCGCTAATGCATCTAAATTGTACTTCTGTCTAGTTCACATGTCTTCATCATGTCTGCAAGATTAGCAAGAGAGAATTTGTCCAGTGTTCATTAAAATCTAGTAAAGTATATGTCTTGTGTGACTACCAGTCTTGTAACGCTATTAAAAAAGAAAATGAAATTTGGTTTAAATGGCCTGTTCTTCATGAAACTCTGCTGCCTCTTTTTGCTCACTGCCTATTATTCCATTTATAATATATTCCAGAATTTTGCCAGCATTCAATATCAAACTTAATGTTCCATCATTAGATTTTCATTCCTACTTTGAAAATTAGAACACTTCTTCCAGATTCAAGACTCCTCTCCTTTCCTCCAAAATCTCTCAGGGATCACTAGCAGCTCACCAGTCGCACCCACAAGGTGTTTCTACACCCTGGGATATAGTTCTTTTTCTGTTGGTGATGTGAGCTCAAGGGCATCCATTTGTATCCACTTACTGTCTCCCTACTCCTCTATTCCTCCCCTCTTCTATTCTTTCTTAGCTGTTTTTGTTCTTTCCTTTTTAGATCATGAATAATTCTCTTTGTCGAAGAAAACAAAAGCACAGTCAAGTAACTCTGGCTTTTCACCATCATAGATTACTATTGTCTCATCCAGCCAGGGCAGCTCTCTGATCCCTTTTTGACACTCAAATTTTCTCTATATTGCTTATTAGAAGTCCCCTAACTTTTTTGTTATTTAACTTTTCAAGGTTTCTTTTGTCATCCATGTTGCATCTCTGCTCTTTTCTTTAATAATATTGGGAAATTCTATTAAAATCTCTTTTTTCCCCTGTAGATCATTTTCAGATATTCTGAGTAAATCTTGCTTGTTTGTAACACTTTTTCTTTTGCCTTTAGAATACTATATTCTAAAATTTTCTTTTATACAGAAGGTGTACTGTAATTTTGTGGATTCCCTGACTTTGGGAACTTGCTGCTTGAATTATGTCCTGGCTACTTGCAGTAATTTTTCTTTGACTTAAAAGTTCTAGATTTTAACTCTAATAGTACTGAGCATTTTCTTTCAGGAGATAACTTGTAGATTCTTTCTATTTTTATTTTGCCCTCTGGTTCTAATAATCTGGTAAGTTTTCTTTTATGATTTCATGAAATATGGCATCCAGAAAGAAACAATTTAAATATCATAGAACCACAGTCAGGATTATGCAGGACCTAGCAACCTCTACATTAAATGATCAGAGGGCTTTGACTGTAATATTCCAGAAGGCAAAGGAGCATGGATTGCAACAAAGCATCAATGACCTAGCAAAACTGAGCATAATCTTTCAGAGAAGGAGGTAGCTATTCAATGAAATAGGAGATCTCCAAACTTTTTTTAAGAAAAGGCCAGAGCTCAACAGAAAATTTGATCTTCAAATACAAGACGCAAGAGAAGCACAAAAAGGTAAACAGGAAGAAAAAAAATATTCTTCAATAAGATGAAATTGTTGACATCCCTATATGGGAAGATGGTAGTTGTAACTCTTGAGAACCATATCTATATTATGACATTTAGAAGGGGTATACATATAGATAGAGGGTGTCGGTCTAAGTTGACTTTGATGTGATGATAAAAATTAATTAAGGGATTTTTTAAAAAAAGATTGTCCTGGGAGAAGAAAAGGGTAAATTGCATCACATGAAGAGGTGCAAAGACCTATTACAGTAGAGGGAAAGAAGGGAGGGAGATGAGCATTCTTGGAACCTTACTCTCACCAGATTTGGCTCAGAAAGGGAATAACATACACACTCAATTGGGTATAGAAATCTGTCTTATCCTATAAGAAGTAGAAGGAGAAAGAAGAAATAAATGGGAGGGGCATTGACAAAAGGAAGAGCAGAAGGAAGAGAAGAACTAGTAGGATAAAGGGGGAGGGTTGGTATAAGGGAGGACAAATTGAGGGAAACGATGATCAGAAGCAAAATCATTACTAAACATATATGCATCAAGTGATTTAGCATCCAAATTCTTAGAGGAGAAGTTAAGGGAATTACATGAAGAAGCAGAGAACAAAACTATACTAGTGGGGATCCTCAATCTCCCCCCTCCTCTCAGAACTAGATAAATCTAACCACAAGGTAAACAAGAAAGAAGTCAAGGAGGTGAATAGAATTTCAGAAAAGTTAGATATGGTAGACCTCTGAGTAAAATCGAATAGGGATAGAAAAGAATATATCATTTTCTCAGTGGTGCGTGGCACCTGCACAAAAATTGACCATGCACTAGGGCATAAAAACCTCACAATCCAATGCAGAAAGGGAGAAATATTAAATGCATCCCTTTCAGATCATGATGCAAAAATTACATGTGATAAAGGGCCATGGAAAGACAGACTAAAATTTAATTGGAAACTAATGTAATCCTAAGGAATGAGTAGGTTAAACAATAAATCAAAGGAACAATTAGTAACTTCAAATAAGAATGACAATAATGAGACAATATACCAAAATTTATAAGATGCAGCCAGAGCAGTTCTTAAGGGAAATTTTATATCTCTAAGTGTTTACATGAATTAAACAGATAAAAAAGAAATCAATGGACTGGGCATGCAACTCAAAAAGCTGGAAAAAAAAATTAAATGTCCCTAATTAAATACCAAATTAGAAATTCTGAAAGTCAAAGGAGATTAGTAAAATTGAAATTAAGAAAACTATTGAACTAATAAATAAAACTAAAAGGGGGTTTTGTGGGAAAAAATAAAATAAATAAAACTTTAGGTAATTTGATTTTAAAAAAAGAAGAAAACCAAATCACCAGTATTAAAAATGAAAACAATGAATTCACCATTAAATGAAGAGGAAATTAAAACAATAATTAGGAGTTATTTTGTCCAACTTCATGCCAATAACTCTGACAATCTAATTGAAATGGATGAATATTTATAAAAATATAAATTGCCTAGATAAACAGAAGAGGAAATAAAATACTTAACTCCATTTCAGAAGACGAAATTGAACAAGACATCCATGAACTCCCTAAGAAAAAAACTCCAGGGCCAGACAGATTTACAACTGAATTTTGCCAAACACTTAAGGAACAATTATTTACGGTATTATATAAACTATTTTGAAAAATACACAAAGAAGTCCTACCAAACTCTTTTTATGATACAAAAATACTGCTGATACCTAAACTGGGATGAGTCAAAACAGAAAAAGAAAATTACAGACCAATTTCTCTAATGAATATAGATGCAAAAATTTTAAATAATATATTAGCAAAGATATTGCAGCAACTTATCATGAGGATAATACACTATGACCAGAGGGGATTTATTCCAGGAATGTAGAGCTGGTTCAATAATAGAAAAACTGTCAATATAATTAACCATATCAATAACAAAATTAACAGAAATCATATGCTCATCTCAATAGATACAGAAAAAGCTTTTGAGAAAATACCACACCCATTCCTATTAAAAGCACTAGACAGCATAGCAATGGACTTTTCCTTAAAATGATAAGTAGCATCTATCTAAAACCATCGGCAAGCATTTTATGTAATGAGAATAAGCTAGAATCATTTCCAATAAGGTCAGGGGTGAAACAAGGATGTTCATTGTCACTGTTATTCAGCATTGTACTAGAAATATTAGTTTTACCTGTAAGAGAAGAAAAAAAAATGAAGGAACTAAAATAGGCAATGAAGAAATGAAATTATCGCTGTTTGAAGATAATATGATGGTATACTTAGAGAACCCTAGGGAATCAAGTGAAAAACTATCTGAAATAATTAACAACTTCATCAGATTTGCAAAATATAAAATAAATGCACATAAATCATCAGCATTTCTATATACCTTTAACAATGCCCAGCAGGAAGAGATAGAAAGAGAAATTCCATTTGAAGTAACTATAGACAATCTAAAATATTTGGGAGTCTACCCACCAAGACAAACCCAGGAACTATATGATCACAATTACAAAACACTTCACACAAATAAAGTCAGATCTAAATAATTGGAAAAATGTCAGTTGCAAAAAAACTGAAAATTTTACTTACATTAATTTACTTATTCAATGCCACACCACTCAAACTACCAAAAAATATAGAGCCAGAAAAAATAATAACAAAATTCATCTGGAAGAACAAAAGATCCAGAGTATTAATGGAATTAATGAAAAGAAATGCAAAGTAAGGTGGCCTAGTCATACCTGATCTAAAACTGTATTGTAAAGCAACAGTCATCAAAACTATTTAGTACTGGCTAAAAACTAGAATAGTGGATCAATGGAACAGGATAGGTACACAATACACAGAGGTCAATAAATATAATAATCTACTGTTTGGTAAACCTAAAAACTCCAGTTTCTGGGATAAAAATTCATTATGTGACAAAAACCTGCTGGGGAAAACTGGAAAAAGTATGGCAGGAACAAGGCACAGATCAACATCTTACATGGTGTCCCAAGAAAAAGTCAAAATGGATACATGATTTAGACATAAAGGGAGTTTCACCATAAGCAAATTAGGAGAGGAAAGAATAGTTAATCTGTTGGATATATGGAGAAGGGAAGAATTTACGACCAAATAAAAGAGAGATTCAAAATGCAAAACGGATAATTTTTATTACCTTAAATTAAAAAGGTTTTGTGCGAAGTCAATGCACCCAAGATTAGAAACGAAGTAGAAAGCTGGGAAACAATTTTTACAGCCAGGGTCTCTGATAAAGGACTCATTTCTAAAATGTATAGAGAAAGGGAAAGAACTATGGATTCTGAATGCAGATTGAAGTATTCTATTTTCTCTTTTTTTCTTTCTTGTGATTTTTCCCTTTTCTTCTGATTCTTTATTCACAACATGACCAATGTAGAAATATGTTTAATATGATTATACATTTATAGCCTATATCAGATTGCATGCCATCTTGGGGAGGGGGAGGGGAAGGAAGGGGGAAAATTTAGAACTCAAAAATCTTATAAAAGTAAATGTTGAAAATAATCATAAATTAATTAATTTAAAAAAAAGAAAGTCACTGTTGCAAAAGGGACCTATGATGTTGGTTATTTTGGACACTGGTATGGATTAGGGATTGAATAGCAACAACTTTTCTTTCAGTAATTCAGATAAGTTGTCCTGGTATGGCCAAGGGTGGCCTTTGCATACTCCAAAGTATTTGTAGTTGTTCTTGTCAAAGATTCATCTCTTGGAGGCTAACTATGATTATGTGTTATTAATTTAGTGGGTATACAGTTTTGAAGTATTTCACTTTGAAAACATTTTTTAGATTAGGCTGCTATTGGCCAGAGTCTTTTTCACTAAATTATGGCTGTTTTGGTATTGTTCCCACAACTACATGCACATACACATATACACACATACATGCATACACATAGACACGTACATATATGTATATAATCATACACATGCAGATAAATATGTGTGTATGTATTTCACAAACCTTCTTTGAAATGGATGTAAAAATATTTAAATAGAAATTCTAATTATAAAATTAGGTGAAAAAAACCCATTTTATAAGGATTCTATATGACCTCTTGAAGGGCCATTCAAAAGCAATCAAGTTCATTTTGCGACAGTCAGCCTTTTTCACTCCAAAATAATTGTCATTTCCTCTACCTATATTACATGATATTCTATTCCTATTCTCTATTTCTAGGTGTCCTGTATATTTGAGAAATTATATTTGTGTCTATATGTATGTACATCCATATATACACATATGTATATACACACATGCATTGATAACTAGGGTGGGACTTTCTTACTATTTTCTATTTTATAATGCTAAAATAATCAAGTGCCTTTGATTAAGTCTTGCTAGGTGTGAAGCCCCAGGCCCACACCCTTTTGCCGACTAGGTGTGAAGCCTTTGGGCGCTAAGAAGGGTATATATACTTGGAGGTTAGCATTTTGCTTTGGGGCTTTCCCTCACTGGTAAATTGTTGTGTGATCTGACCAGAAGAGACTCTGGGTAGCCATTATTAGGGAGCCACCCAGCTTTGAAAAATCCAGATGTTGGTGCTTCTCTGGTAACAATGTATTGCAGTGGATAGACTGGTTTGTGTTATTTGCTCGGTTTATATAATGTATGTTTGTAATTTCTGTTTGTATTCTCTCTGAAGTTCAGGGTGCTAAATGTTGAATTAAAGTATGATTGTTAAACCCTTAAAGTTGCTTTCCTTAGAAAAGCAGATCAAAGAACCTATGCTAGAAGCCCTACTGTGTGCAAGTGCTGTTGGTCTTACACAGCCACAACAGCTGCTAGCAACACTGTGGTTACAACACACATTTATATGTGTGTGTGTGTGTGTGTGTTTTGTGTGTGTGTGTTGCAAAAATCAGTCTGGATTTTAAGAAATCTACTCAAATCAAAAAGGTAGAGATGGCCTAAGAAGTACTCTTTACCAATAAAAAAGGGGGGAAAAAGCACAGTAGCCAACGACAAGATTTTTTTTCCTGCCACCAGATATCACTCCATCATAGTGTGGGCACAGCTTAAGATTTTTAGAGATATGCAGAATGTATATGATTTTCTAGAGCCATGAGAGATGCCAGAAAATTGAGTCTGACACCCTCACTGGATTCCTGAGACAACTGAAGCAGAAAAGTTAAATGACTCCCCACTCTAATATGTATGTTTGCTGTTTGAAATAAGTTTTCTATTGAAAAATTTCTGGAAAATCTGTGTGCTAGGCATCTATCAGTATAATTTTGTGAAAAAATGCTTACACTGCATTTGTAAAGGGAATTTCTTGATCTGGGTATTCCTTATATCAATGCAGTCATGCAACCCATCCAAATCAATTATCTTTTTTTCTTTTTCTGGTACATTCTCTTAGACCTATCCTTTTCTCTTCTTTTCCTGCCTGACAAGCCCTTCCCTTTTCACAGGAGTGCTTGGGTAAAAACCACTTCCTACAACTTTCTGCCATCCCTATTTGGGTACCTGCCTGGTTATATCAGAGGTAGGAAATCAGACAGAGCTACCCAAAGAAACGTTTGTCTGTCCCTGTAAATCATTTGATCCTCCTCTGCTATAAATCTAACACAACTTTTATGAGCAGCAATGATGAATGCAATGTCCTATCTTACTCTGAAAAAGAAGGACCCCATTTATTGCACTGATGATTCCTTTCTTTGGTTTTAGTCCTAGGCCTTTCACGTGTCTGCCACATTTCCTATATTGTAGCTATTTTGGAGAAAAATTAGTAAAATAAATATTCCTAATGTGTTCATCATACAATTTTGAAAGATCCTTGAGCTTCTCTGCTCCTTGATACCTATCTGCAGTTAACTGAGAAAAGCAGATGCTCCAGTCTGCATACAATGGGAGCAAAGAAGGATATTGCATAAATATGTTGCCCACATCCAAGTAGAAACACGATTAGTAGAACTGTGTGAATTTGCCTGTGAATCATGCCAAAGAGAGAGAGACCTGCAACATCACAAAACTTGCATGGCTCAATGACAATATTTTGTTCTTCAGAAAAATAGCCAAAATTGTGCAAAAATATCCTGAAACTACAGATATACCATAAGCATACTTGGAGAAAGGTGACCTGGCAGCATAATTCTTCAATCTATGAAAGGATAAGAGATACTTTAGAGGTCCTCAATGCATTTTAAGTGTATAAAATCTTGCCTACTTCATTAAACCTGTTTCAGGTTCAGTAAAGTCATCTGTAAAATGAAGATGACTAGAAGAGGTCATAGATATCTATGGTTATTTCTAGCTCTAACTTTCTTATGTATAATGTCTCCATCCCTCTGTCAATATTTGTTTTTTGGGGGCAAAGCCAAGATGGGGGCTGGAAACAGGGAGTTGCTTAAGCTCTCTCCCAAATCCCTCCAAACTCCTGTAAAAAATGGCTCTGAACAAATTCTAGAGCTGCAGAACCCATGAAATAGCAGCACAAAACAGGTCTCCAGCCCAGAATGACATGGAAGGTTGCTGGGAAGGGTCTATTGCATGGTGCTGAAAGAGGAACGCTGTTAGGGCCCTCTTAGAAGAACGAACTTCTAAAGGGTTAACAGTGCTGTTCATTCCTCTGGTATGATTGGACCCCCGTAGCCCTTGGAGGTATGTCAAGGGTAAGGGAAAGGAACATCATGGCCGTGAGAGAAAGAAAGTGTTGAAAGTACACCTGTTATAAACAAGATAAACTACCATCTGGCGACATGAGACCCCAGAGAGAAGAGGGTTCCCAGAGAAAAAGAGGTTTTCACTAGAGACTAAACATCTTTGTTATTCTACATTTGTTTTCCTGGAATTAGATCAAAGCTGTCAATGTATGCACTTGTAGATTGTAGACGATGCTTAGGGGATCGAGGGTATATAAGTCTC
>JAQQSZ010019384.1:0-10375 GCA_028646595.1 Phalanger gymnotis
TAGAGGGGAACTTTTCTGGGAGAAGAGATTTTCCTGGTTATACTCTAGGGTAAGGGCCACAATGATTTGGGAGAGAGAAAACTTACAGTTTTGGTGAGTTTTCATAGTATAACAGGTCATGGACCCTAGACTGCCTTTGAACCAGAAGAGAGACAGTTTAGAAAGAGATGAGCCATTAGTAGAGGCTTAATGTGATTGTTCCTAAGTGCATTTGAAAGGTATTGCATCACATCACAGAACATAGAAAGGCGTTACATAGTATGTCCTCAAAACATAAGAACTTATTAAAATAACAATAGGAGGAGGAGGGAGAGGAAAAGAAAGAGAAAGACGAGAAGAAGATGGAGAAGAAATAAATCGTGAAGATAATTTTATTCTACTGTAAACAAGTTATCTTATCTCTGTAATCATCCACAGAAAATTAAAGAAAAACAAAGCAGTATGGTACCACTTTTACCAAAACTCCATTGAAAAAATAAGAATGAGATAAAATTAATAATATATGTATATGTGTGTATATATGTGTGTATATTTAAGCCTTTTGAAATGCTATATGTACATTATCTCATTTGATCATCACAACAAGCCTGTGAGCTAGGAGCTATTATTACCTCCATTTTATGGGTGAGGAAACTGAGGCTCAGAGAGCATAGGTGACTATTATAGACTTGTATAGCTACCTTTAATTAGTAACTACTACTCCCACTGCTAAATTATTACCCAGTAACTGTATGATTTGAGCCCAAATCATCCTGATTCCACATCAAGTGCTCTAGTTAGTCAACTAATCAATCTAAAAGCACATAACACATGCCAGACATTGTGCTAAGTGTTTGTATCATTAAGGCAAAATTCATGACCTCTAGGATGACCATGAATATGCCTGTATGGTTTGGAATTGCAAAGTATGAAAAACTCTCCACGTAGAAGGCAGAGGAAGTACAATATTTATTTATACTCCAGATGATTAAATCCCAAGACCAATAACTCCAATTTGTTATAGCAGTAACTATATTCCAAAACCAGTAAGCCCATCTCAATGCAGGAACAAGGAAATTATAACACACTATTATAACAAGGAACCAAGTCATCCTGTAACCTTGCCCCGTGCTAGGGCCTTCCTAACTGTCTGCTCCCTGTGTCCTCTTCCCTGTCAGTTCTCTGGTCTCTGCAGCTTCCTGGTTTCCACTCTCCACTCTGAACTCTTTCTGCAGCTCTGTCATCTTGGAGTTCTTACTTCTCCTCCTTCGGCTGGATTCTGACATCTCACTTCTGACTTCTGAATTCTCAGTTCTCAATGGCTACCTTCTGGGTATATATACTCTTTTTAGGGCCTGAAGGCTTCATGCTCAATCAGCAAAAGAGTATGGGCCTGAGGTTTAGTGCCTGGTAAGTAAAGGCCTGCTACAAACAAACTTCAATCAAATTTCCCTTAATTGGCCCCACCTGAGGGATACTGAGTGGGTGGGAAAGGTCTTTAATCACTGATTGGCATCACAAAGGTGTGAGCCTGCCTCTAATCAAGCCTCCCTTTGTTGGCCCCACCTGAGGGATATTGAGTGGGTAGGAAAGGTTTTTAATCACCCATTGGCATCACAGTGGTAGAGATGTAAAGAAAGACAAAAAGAGTCCCTGCCCTTAAAAATCTTACATTCCAGTGGAGGAAAAGATGCTAAATTTTATAACACTAATCTCACTACTGAGTTTAGATACTAAGCATATCAATGGCAGAAATGAAGTTAGTTGAGCAATATATACTTATTTAATGCCTACTTGTAGTAACAATGCTACTTGCTGCTACTGTGACAACAGCAGCACACAGGGAGGGCTACTAGCATAGGGTCTTTAATCTGCTTTTCTAAGGAAAGCAATTTTAAGGGGTTACATTCTCACTTTAATTAAACATGCATATATCATTCACTTAGTTCAGGGGGAAAAGTCAGCACCCTGAACTTCAGAGAAAATACAGACAGAAATTACAAGCAGTAACACAAATCCACAGACTGGCTTCTAACCATCTGACCATAGCATTACATACATAGTTACCAGAGAGAGAAGCACCAACAGCTGTATTTTCAAAGGTGGGAGGGGGGATGAGCAAGGGGCTCCTTAATGGCTACCCAGAGTCAAATCACATAACACTCTTCCAGTGAGTGAGCCCCAAGCAAAATGCTAACCTCAGAGTGTATATGTGTATCTGTGTATATATATATATATAATATATATACATATATATTATATATATATATTTCTTCAGGGTCACAGGGCTTCACACCTCTCAAGGGCTTCACACCTCTTGTGACCTAATTAGCAAAAGGGTGTGGGCCTTCCTACAAATAAAGGCAAGACTCAATCAAAGGCGGTTGATTGCCTCAGTGCTGGGAAATACTCCAAAACAAAAGACAACAAAAAGTCCCACTTTGTTTGCCATTACATTTCCACCCTTCTAGGATCCTTGGCCTTAGAATCTAAATGGCCATGGATCTTGGAACAAATAGAGGCACTATACTTTGTGATCACAATCGGGGAACTAAAGGATAACATTCACAACATAACAAAACATATCATGGAGTATCATTCCATAAAATACTTGTTTACACAAACAGGGGGTCCCAGGCCAGGGTCTTCCCTCTCACAACATATCATCCTTAAGGGATGGAAGAAAATATAAACACTACCCCCCACAAGGTCACAGCAAGTTACAATCTGCTCAGTTAATACAGAGCCTACAAGTAAAGTCCTCTTTTCATCTTGACCCGAGGTCGACTTTCAAGTCCCATGTATCTTCCTCTGTGGGCTGACCATTCCATGTCTTGCCTGGATTCACACAGGTAGCCCTCTACTCCTGCTTCTTGTCTCAGCTCATGGGGGCTGCTCCACTTCAAGTTCTTCCTGCTCCTGCCTGACAGTAGGCTCAGTGGGCTCCTGTCCAAAGTTTCTGTTTCTGGGAAAACAAAGCTTTGCACAGACTCCTCTCTTGCTCCAGGCTTTACAGAGTCATAGTTACCACAACTGGGAAACACTTAACAAGCATCCTAGGCCCCATTCTTTCCTTTTAATTTTCAGATCCTGTCGACTATGCCATTTTGTAACAACAATGCTACTTGCTGCTGACGTGGCTATGTAAGGCCAATAACACCAGCACACAGGAGGGTTACTAGCACAGTTCTTTGGTCTGCTTTTCTAAGGAAATCAACTTTAAGGGGTTTACAATCTTACTTTAATTAAACATTCATATATCATTCCCTTAGTTCAGGGGAAAAAGTCAGCATCCTGAACTTTAGAGAAAACACAAACAGAAATTCCAAGCAGAGAAAAGTAACACAAATCAACAGACAGGCTTCTAACCGTCTGACCATAGCAATACACACATATTTACCAGAGAGAGAGAGAAAAGCACCAACATCTGGGTTTTCAAAGCCAGGGGGCTTCTTAACGAATGCCCAGAGTCTTGGCTGGTCGAATCATGTGATATTCTTCCAGCAAGTGAGCCCCCAAGCAAAATGCTAACCTCAGAGTATGTATACCCTTTTTCAGGGCCCAAGAGCTTCACACCTCTCTAGGGCTTCACACCTCTTGTGACCTAATTAGCAAAAGGGTGTGGGCCTTCCTACAAACAAAGGCAAGACTCAATGAAAGGCACTTGATTGCCTCATTGTTAAGAAGCACTCCAAAACAAAAGGCAACAAAAAGTCCCACTTTGTCTGCCATCACATGGCTATGTGCCAGGACTCCTGCTTAGTGCTGTGGATACACAAAGAGGCAAAAGATAACCCCTGCATTCAAGGAGCATGCAATCTAGTGGGAGGAGCTTACAATGTAATGGGAAGGGGGAAAAGAATATTAGCTAACATTTAAATAGCACCTGTTACGTGCCAGGTATTCTGCTGAGCACTTTATAGATGTTATTTCGTTTGATTCTCAAAATTTCTACCTGGAAGGTAGACATCATTTTCTCCATTTTCCAAATGGGAAAATTTGGCCAAGTCACTTGCCCAATACTGGTCATACAGCTAGTAACTATCAGGGGCAGGTTTTGAACTCAGGTCTTCCTAACTCCAGGCCAGTGCTCTATCCACTGAGTCACTTAGTTTCCTATAACCCAATATTAATAATAACATTATTTATAATAGCAATTAAGAAGAAAAAAATCATGGGCCCAGCAGTTGGTGAATGACTGAATACATTGTTTTTGACTTAATGAAACACTATGATGTCTAGAAGGTGGTGAATTTCGAAAAAAAAAAAAGACATCAAGCAACGAAGAGTAATGAAAATAAAATAAAAATAATCTTGTAAAGAATGAAACCTGCCATCATACAACAACTACAAGAAAACAAAGCCCAAGTCACGGCAATCATACAACAGCTAAAAGAAAACAATGCCCAAGTCAAATATAATTGCTAATGGTGATTCTGAATTTTTTAAAAAATAACTAGCATTTCTATAGGTCTTTATGTTATACAAAGTGCTCTCTGTATATTATCTCATTTGATCCTTACAACAGTCCTAGGAGGCAAACTTTTATGGATGTACAGACTGAGACTGAGAGAAACCCAAACCAAAATGTCAAACTACCCATTTTACAGATGCATAAACTGAGATTGGGAGTGGTTAAGTGATTTGTTTAGGGTTGTACATCTATTAAGTTTCTGAGGCAAGATTTAAATTCCTATCTTCCTGACTCCAAGTCATATGCCAAGTCTACTATACCATCTAGCATAATCCTTTTGTTAACAAGGTGTTGAAAGTTATGTTGACTCTATTACCAGCTCTGCTTATCAACCAATGTTGAGAGGAAGCTCTCTTGGGAGAGGAGACACTAAGTCTGCTGCTTTTTGTATTACCTGCTTTTTGTCTGGCACCTCTATCTGCAAATCGTCACATTCTTGTTATTTTAGGGAGTTACTGAGATGCAAGGGCTCAACTTCTTCTACTCAGCTAGACTTAGGTGAATTGTCTTATAGTTACCTATAAAAGCTGGCCCCACCTTGAACCCATTGCTGATCTTCAGTGATCAGCCCCTGTTGCTACCCTGAGGGGCCTATTCTAAAATCCTTTTAATTCTTTTAGTCCTGAGTTTTGCCTCCTTAATTAGGGTGAAAAGCCCAAAAGAAGAATTTCCTTTCAACAATGGTAAACTACAAAAGCGGAAAGTAAAATGCTCTGTCAGTTTAAATAATTTGATTTTGCACTTATGCTTAACTATTTTTTTTAAATATAGACCTAGTGAGAGGCATTGTCTGTTCGGAAATGACTGATACATCAAAACAAAATATATCAATTGAAAAAAGAAAATAAAAATAGTGGTGGAAGCAGAGACTCAATCATTCAGTCAACTAGCATTTACTAAGTACCCATGTGCCAGGCCCTGTGCTAAGTTCCAGGGACAGAAAACACTAGCAAAAGTTTGTCGGTTACCATTTAAAAAGATCCCATTTTCCTTAAAATGAACTTTGAATCACCAGGGCTGGAATCCTGTTAAACTATCTGGAAAAGAAATTAATTTTCTTTGTTTATCTTGAGGTCAGGAGAGATGACAAAGCTCTGTGAGGCATGTTAAGCTGAGGCAGCTATTTATAATGGGGAAAAATGTTGATTGCTTATGTGCAACAACAAAAGCCTTGGTATAACAATTGTGATAAAAATAAAAATTTCTGAATATGATCGACTGAATGCTGTGGGACAGTGGCTTAACAAATCTAAAGTGAAAAGCAGAAGATATAAATTTTTGCAAAGAAAAGAAATCATGTTTCTATATAGTAATACTTTTAGGACTAGTCTTGCTGGGGATCAGAGACCTCATCTATCATGGAGTTTGCATATTATGTTGAATTTTCTTTTAAACAACGACCACATACCACTGAAGTTCTCCTATTACATAAGAGCCAAACTTGCATCATCTGTTGATTTAATTACTTCATTCAATTATGATTACTACAATGTTATGAAATGTAGAATTTCCCCCCACTTTCTCTTTTAAAAAAAAACAAAACTCAGAACAGAAATTTTACTTCTTATGTCTCCTCCGCCCTTTTTGGTAAATGAATATTCCAGTATACCATCTAGGCTGCATAATCCTAGTCTCTGCAGTTCAGTTTTCTTTTTAACAAGAACACAGAAACGGTCTTTCTTTTCCCCTTGAATGTGCATATTCCTGATGGAGCTTAACTTCCATAAATCAATAAAGTAATTGCTACATAATGACCTATTGTTAGTGTTCATGCCCAGAATGATGTCACTGGGGGATAATGGAGCTACTGAATCAAAAAAAGATGGCAGCTGTTTCCAATTTATTTGAGAGTCAGTTGGACAGAAAATTAAATAAACACATAGACAAGCAGGACAAGGGCAAGTCCTTGTATTATTCTTATGATAGTTTTTATTCAATTGCAGAAGTCAGCAGGCAGCTGATATCGTGGCCCAGAGTTTCATTAATTGCCTGTCTTGGTTGTCAGTGAGACAGCACATGCTCACTTCATCATCTTAAGCTCTTGTGATTAACATTCAAAAATGGGGGAAGGGAAGGGGAAACAGAGAAGCTTGCACATTCCTGAATTTGGGTTGTGCAAATAGTCAGTCTTCTAAAAGCTGTATGATTATTGTGGGGTTTGAGTCTGTATGGATTCCCCTCCTGTATTCACCAAGGCTCTCTCCCTTCCTCAGGGCAGGCAGCTGGGAATTTTCCTTTCTTTCTTTTAAAAATCACTCTCCTTTCCTTTGGGGAACCTGGAAGACTTGCATTTGTTGTGGCGCCTAAAGAAAAAGAAAAAAAAAAGCTCCACCCTGTTTGCTTGGGTCTTTCTACTGTGACTGGGCTCTTTGATCTGTCTTTTTGATGTTCCTGCCTTGAGGCAACACAGGAAGATTTTCAAAAATTGTCTCTATAATCCATGTTGGAGTTGGGTAAGAAGAGTAGTTACATATTGGGCTACCAAGTCACATGTGAAGTCATTTTCAAAGAAGGGTGGAATACCATAATTTGGATGAAATTTCCAAAGTAACCTTTTCCATGTAGATGTGGAAATTCATTTCAAGGTTGCCATTTTTGGGGGGATGGGAGGGTAGTCTAGACATTTAGGGAAAAGGAAGAGCAGCAAATCTGTGTTTTCATTGGCAAAGGGAACTCCAAATGGGGAGATTCCTTCTATCAGTGCAAATTGGCACCTGCTTTTCAAATTAGAGATGTACTGTGTCATATCTGAGAAAGTATATGTTTAAAACTGAGAAGTACTTTTAGAGGTCAGCCGTTCCAACCTCTTCATTTTATAGATGAGTAAACTGAGGCCCAGAGAGGTGAAGTGATTTGCCCACCATCACACAAGTAGTAACGATCAATTGCAATTATTCCTCAGGGCCACCTAGGTGTAACTAAACAGTGCTACTTGTCACTACTGTGGCTGTGTAAGACCAATGACACCAGCACACGGGAGGGCTACTAGCATAGGTTCTTTGATCTGCTTTCCTAAGGAAAGCAACTTTTAGGGGTTTACAATCTCACTTTAATCAAACATACATATATCATTCACCTAGTTGGGGAAAAAAGTCAGCACCCTGACCTTCAGAGAAAACACAAACAGAAATTACAAGCAGAAATTATAAACAGAACAAAATAATACAGATCAATAGACAAGCTTCTATCTGTTTGACTATAGCAATACATACACAGTTACCAGAGAGAGAAGCACCAACATCTAGGTTTTTAAAGGCAGGGGAGCTCAGGTTAGGGGGAACTCCTTAACAGTTACCCAGAGTCTCCACACCAGAATTCTTCCAATGAGTGAGCCCCCAAGTAAAATGCTAACCTCATTCATATCTCTCCAGGGCTTCATACTTCTTGTCACCTAATTAGCAAAAGGGTGTGGGTCTTCCTACAAACAAAGGCAAGATTCAGTCAAAGGCACTGGATTGCCTTAGTGCTGAGAAACACTCCAAAAAAAAAACCCAGCAAAAAGTCTCACTTTGCTTGCCATTACACTAGGTGATACTATGTGGACTCCGTCCTGGTGATCCTATTGTTTCCAGTCTGGCTTGTCTTCCCCATATGTACCTGCTAGTTAAAACATAGCATTAATCAGTCTGTTACTACTAGTAGGCATGTAGTCACATGTCCTCTCATCCTATCTCCCTCATCTCTGTCTACCACCAGAGTTATTTCTAAGAAAGACAAACAGAATTAGGCTGTATACTTGTTCATTTCTCTCAAAGCAGGCATGCATGCATATGAATACATGGGAACTGCAGTGGTAACTGAGCTCCCTTTGGAGTTAGGCTGCACAGTTTATATACCTTTCCAACAGGACCTGATGTCACTCCATTATCATTTTACCCCTAAACAGAGAAAATATCTCTATACCAGACTACTCCTAGCTACACCAGACTATTGCCAGCCTTGGGCTATCTAGACAGAAGAATCTGTTTCCACTGAGCTTGAGTAAAACACAATGGGCTTCCTTACTTTAGATCAAATTCCTCTTAAGCTTAGGTGGGGTTTGACCAGGATAAGGAGAGTCAGTGCAATCTCATTGATTGCAATCAACTGAACTTAAAGTCAGGATTTTGGAAGAAGGGGGCAGGGACTGAGGGGAAGCTCTGAACCTCCCCAAGATATTGGCTATTAATAATCAGTTTGTTATAGTACTTTGGAGGGATATCTGGGTTCAGCAAGTGAACATTGCAAGGATGTCAGGTATGCCAAGGTGGAAGGATGTTCAGTTTGCCTTCTGATTGGCTGATTCTGATTCCCAAGTCAGTTCAGCCTTCTCTGGAACGTAAGGAAGCTCAAGCAGATCAAGGGTGGTTAGTAAAGTCATCAACTCAGCTTTGTCAACTGTAAAATTGGGATCATAATGTACCTATCTCACAAGACTGTTGTGAGGCTCTAATGAGATAATATTTGTAAAAAGCTTAGTACAGTGCCTGGCGCTTAATAATTTCTTATTTCCTTCCACCTAATTGCAAACAACGAATAGAACCTGCATCTTTTCCAACATTTCAAAATATCACTACTTTAATATTAATATTCAATGTTAATTAGGCATTAATTTGCCTATTTATCTCTATGTAGGGTAAAGGGCAGTGTGGCATAGTGTATGAGAGCTGGGTTCGGAGCCCAGGAAACCTAGCTTCAAGTCTAGCCTATGTTACATACAGAATTTTTGAGCCAGGAAAGTCACTTAACTTCTCAGTGATTCTAGCCCATCCTTATGGGCCTCAGTTACTTTATCTGTAAAATGAAGGTTTGTACTACAGGGTCTCTAAGTGCCCCTTCCAATTCTAAACATATCGTTACTATATGATTTAAACCCTAAATGCAGATGCCATTCTGCATTTATAGAGGGAATTTCCTGATTTGGAAACTTCCTATGAAATTGCAGATCCAGTCTCTATTTCTCCCTTCCTCCAAAAGAAAGAAACAAGTAATATTACCTGGAGGGAGAGATATTTTTTTAAAAAGTAGGAAGGTCACAAGGCCTTCCTCTTTTTCTGAATCTTATGCCAGCCAGTATATGTCAAAGGCTAGACATGCACCCAGGTTTTCCTGGCTCTGAGGTCAACTCTCTATCCATTAGGGCAGGCCATGGTACCTTTCACCTTGTGTACAGAAAATTGCAAAGTTGACCATTCAATTAATACTACCTGGGTATAATGATATCTTTAAAAAGTAGGTCACTGGGGCCTGATTGTCATTTGCTATCAGAGATTGAATGTAATTCATCACCACCTGTGTCATCTTGGACAAATCATTTTAACCTTTCTCTTTCTCAGTATTTTCATTTGTAAAATGAGGGTTAGACTAGATGACCTTTAAATGTTCCTTCCAGCTCTAAATTCATAATTACAGTAACCTAGAACCCATTCAAGGTGGGAAGAGGAGGGGCAGCCCTGTGCTTAAATATGGAAGAAGGTTTGCTTCCTAATTGATAGAAAAAATGAGGGGGCAACACTTCAGAGAGGACTCTCATGCTTGTGTGAAGATGGAATTGAAGCCAGAGCTGCTTGGAAGATCATTATATGATATAAACTTTCTACATAATCCAGCAGCCAATAGCCCAAGGTTTGGGAGTATGTTTAGAGATAATTTTTTTCCCTCTCAGGGACAGGGATTGACCCTGTAGTTTTAATGGTATAAAGACCTTCTAGGTGAGGAAACTCCTCTACCAGATCACTAAACTGAACACCAGAGAGTTTGTCTTCAACATTGGAATAATGACAGCAGAGAGGTACAGAACTTCAGAAAAGACAAATCTAAAAGGAGACAGCAATAAAATCAATGACCTCAAACAAATATCCTTATAGAGATACAGAAAGTTTGGTAGCAAGGTAAACTATAGATCCCAAAATGATAGATCCCAGTTGAAGGATGCAAATTTAT
>JAQQSZ010019385.1:0-10375 GCA_028646595.1 Phalanger gymnotis
TGAAAACTTCCAGTATCCTTTGGGGTCTACTCTCTATAACTCTATTTATTTATGGATCTCCTGGGTGGGATGATAGGCTCAGGCAGAGTATAACCTGTAAAGAGATTTAATTTCTACCTCCCTCTAGTGTTTAAGGTTTTATCTCTTGAAAATCCATAGTGGGAGGATTCAAATTAACCACCCAGACAGCTAACATTGGCAGATAATTTTAAAACCACTAGACAATACTTCAGATGCTAGGCTGCTGCCATAGAGTAATGGAAAATATAATCACAGATGCTTATCACTAGCTGTTTACTGTTGATGCAATAGATTTCACTACTATTTCCCATTTGGAGATGAAACTTTTTTATTGCCATCTCTTACTTCATGATTGAGTGATACTAGAAACTCAGTACTAAATATTATTCATCTACTAAACTCCATATCTTACTAAAAGTCATCTATGCCTGACCAAGGGAAATTATAAGATAAGCACAAAGAAAAGATGGCAAAGTTCTTTTCACATGACCTAACTTTTAGAAATCCAAGATTCAGTGTGAATGCTTTCCCCAGCAATCCATATTCAATCACTTCCACCCCTATTCCTTATTGTCTTCTGAAATATTTGTAAAAAAGAATCTAAGATCCTTGCGGACAAGGACTATGTCTTTAAAAATGCAAATGCATCCTTATCACCCAGCAGAGTACTTGGCACATAATAATCACTTAACAATTACTTATTGATTGAGTCATTCTCTCCTGTGCTTAATTCATTAAATATCTTTTTGTTATTGAGCTATTTCAGTCATATTTAACTCCCTGTAACCTCAACTGGAATTTTCTTGACTAAGATAATAGAATGGTTTTCCAATTCCTTCTCAGCACATGCTACAGATGAGGAAACTGAGGCAAACAGGGTTAAGTGACTTGCCCAAGGTCTCACACAACTAGTAAGTATCTGAGTCCAAATTTGGATTCAAGTCCACCTGATTCCAGGGCCAGTGCTCTATCCACTGTGCAACCTAATTGGAAAATCACAAAACCATGGAATGATGGATTTTTAGAGCAGAAATGAACCTCAGTGATTATAACATACCAAGCAAGTAGTTCACTAGTTTCTAATTGAACACCTCCAAAGAGATGCACATATCACCCCTTTAGGAAGCCTATTCCACTTTTGGACAACTCAGTATTTTAGGGAATTTTGCAAGGTCTGAAGCCTAAATTTGTCTCTACAATTTCCTTGTAATGCCCATGTTTCTTTTCTTTTAGAGCCAAAAAGAATAACTTTATCTTTTTCCCTCCCTATGACAATAGCCCTTCAAATACTTCAACTTTACTTTCATGTCTTCCCTGTATCTTCTTTTCTACCATGTAAGTATGCCCTTTTCCTTAAATTGATTCTCTTATGCCATGAACCAAAGTCCTTTCACCATCCTGGTTGCCTTTCTCTGGGAATTCTCCATTTTCTCAATGTCTTTTTTAAGAATTGTGATGAGAATTTCCAATAAGATCAGAGGTGAGACAAGGATGTCCATTATCACCACTATTATTCAATATTGTACTAGAAATGTTACCTTTAGCTATTAGAGTAGAAAAAGAAATTGAAAGAATTAGATTAGAGAATGAAGAAACATAGCCATCCCTCTTTGCAGATGATATACTTATAGAATCCTAGAGATTCTAAAAACTACTAAAAACTACTTGAAATAATTAACAATTTTAGCAAAGTTGTGGAATATAAAATAAACTCATGTAAATAATTGCCATTTCTATATATCATTAACAAATTCCAACAGCAAGAGATAGAGAGAAATTCCATTTAAAGTTATTGTAGGGGCAGCTAGGTTCCTCACTGAGTAGAGCACCGGAGTCAGGAGGACCTGACTTCAAATCTGTCCTCAGATACTTGACACACTGTGATCTTGGGAAAGTCACTTAACCCTCATTGCCTTGCCTTCCCCCCTCCAAAAAAAAGATAAAGTTACTGTAGACAATATAAGATATTTGGAAATCTACCTGCCAAGATAAAGCCAGGAATTAAATGAGAACAATTACAAACTTTTTCATGCAAATAAAGTCAGATCTAAATAACTGGGAAAACAAAAAAACTCAGTTGTTCATGGGTAGGTCAAGCTAATATAATAAAAATGACAATTCTACCTAAATTAATTTACTTATTCAGTGCCATACCAATCAAACTACCAAAAATATTTTATTGACCTAGAAAAAAGAATAACAAAATTAAATTCATCTAGAAGAACAAAAGTTCCAGAATATCAAGGGAATTCCAGAAAAGAAATTCAAGTGAATGTAGTATAGCTCTACCAGATCTAGAACTCTATTATAAAACAACAATCATCCAAAACACTTGGTATGGGATAAGAAATAGAGCAGTGGATCTGTGGAACAGGTTAGGTACACAAGACAGTTGTCAACGACTATAGTAATCTACTGTTTAATAAATCCAAAGACTCTAACTTCTGGGATATTAACTCACTACTGGACAAAAACTGATGGGAAAACTAGAAAATAGTATGGCAGAAATGAAGCATAGACCAACATCTTTCACCATATACCAAGATAAGGTCAAAATGGGTACAAGATTTAGATATAAAAGGTGATCCCATTAGCAAATTAGGAGAGCAAGGAATAATTTACCTGTCAGATGTATAGAAAAGGAAAGAATGTATGACCAAACAAGTGATAGAGAACGTTATGAAATGCAAAATGGATATTTTTGATTGCATTAAATTAAAGGAAAGGTTTTGCACAAAGCCAATGCAGCCAAGATTAGAAGGGCAGCAGAAAGCTGGGAAACATTTTTACGGTCAGTATCTCTGATACAAATCCTTATTTCTCAAATATGTAGAGAACTGAGTCAAACTTATAAGAATACAAGCAATTCCCCAATTGATATACTGTCAAAGGACATGAACAGCCAATTTTCAGATGAAGAAATTAAAGCTATTTAGCCATATGAAAAAATGCTCTAAATCACTATTGATTAGAGAAATGCAAATTAAAACAACTCTGAGGTACCACATCACACCTAACAGACTGGCTAATATGACAAAACATGAACATGAATGTGAACATGAGCATGAAACATGAACGGTAAATGCTGGAGAAGATGTGGGAAAATTGCAACACTAATGAGCACTGTTGGTGGAGTTAAAAACTAATCCAAACATTCTGGAGAACAATTTTGAACTATTCCTAAAGGGCTATAAAACTGTGCATACCCTTGGATCTGGCAATATCACTACTAGATCTGGATTCCAAAGAGATCATAAAAACAGGAAAAGGACCAACATGTACAAAAATATTTTATAGCAGCTCTTTCTGTGGTGTTCAAGAATTGGGAATTGAGGGGCTGCCCATCAATTGGGGAATGGCTGAACAGGTTGTGGTATATGAATGTAATAGAATACTACTGTTCTGTAAGAAATGGTGAGCTGGCAGATTTCAGAAAAACCTGGGAAGACTTATATAAACTGGTGTAGAGTGAAGTGAGGAAAACCAGGAGAACACTGTACACAGTAACAGCAAAATTGTGTGATGACCAACTTTGGTAGATTTAGCTCCTCTCAGCAATACAATGATCTAAGACAATTCCCAAAGACTAAAGATGGAAAATGCTATCCATATCCAGATCTATGGAGTCTAGAAGAAGATTAAAGCATATTATTCTCTCTCTCTCTCTCTCTCTCTCTCTCTCTCTCTCTCTCTCTCTCTCTTTCTTTTTATTTCTCATGGTTATTCCCTTGTTTTTTTTTGGGGGGGGGTTGTTCATTTTTTTCTTTCTCATGTTTATTCCCTTTGATTATGATTCTTCTTTACAACATAACTAACGTGAAAATATGTTTAATATGATTGTATATGTATAGAATACATCAGATTGCATGCCATCATAGGGATGGGTAAGAGAAAGAAGAGGGAAAAATTTGTAGCTCAAAATCTTGTAAAAGTGAATGCTAAAAATTAAAAATAAGTGTTAAAAAATGAAACAAAAGAATTGTGCTGAGATGTATGCACAATATTCTAAATGAGGACTGACAATGGCAAGGCATAGTAGGATTATCACTTACCTTTGCCCAAAAGTTATGCTCCTTCTAATTCAAGTAAAGATTGCATTCACTTTCTTTGCTACCACATTACAGTGCTCAGATTGAGATTATGGGTCATTAAAACACTCAATTTTTTTAAATAGTTGCTGTGTAACCACAACTTCCCATGTTATATTTGTGAGGCTGGCTTGCTTAATTGTTTTATTTATTATTTATTTAAATATTCACATATTTATATTTATTATTATTTATATATTAATTTACTTCTTTGTTTTTCAGTCCTGTGCAAGACTTTATGTGTATCCCTATTGAATTTCATCTTAATAGACTTGTCTCAATGCTCTAGACTGGAAAGACCTTTTTAGGTCCTAAATCTGTTATCCAGGATGTTTTTTTTTTTAATCCCCCACTTCCCCATTCTTGTGTTATGTACATTTTAGCCTTAGAGACTTTCCTCTTAGAACCATAGAATTATAACTCTTTAGGAGGGAGAGACCTCAAAGAACACTAATCTAATAACTTCATTTTACATTTGAGGAAATTGTACCAGGGCAGATAAAAGAAATCCCAAAGGTTATACAGATTGAAATTGGATGATCTTATGGCAGGGTCTGATTTTTTTTCACCATATTTTGCTGCTTTGTCTTGTTATTTAATTAGAGGCCCCTTTCAAGCTATCCATATTTTACATGACTCTTTGTTACCCCATTTGGGGTTTTCATGGCAAAGATACTGGAGTAGTTTGCCATTTCCTTTTCTAGTTTATTTTAGTATTTTTTTGTCTTTATTTCTTTATTTAATTTTTTTTTAGTTTTCAACATTGATTTCCACAATATTTTGAGTTACAAATTTTCTCCCCATTTCTACCCTCCCCCACCCCAAGATATATTCTGATTGACCCTTTCCCCAGTCTGCCCTCCCTTCTGTCACCCCACTCCCTCCCATCCCCTTTCCCCTTACTTTCTTGTAGGGCAAGATAGATTTCTATACCGTATTGCTCATATTTCTTATTTCCCTGTTGCATGTAAAAAACAACATTTTTTGAGCATTTGTTTTTAGAACTTTGAGTTCCAAATTCTCTCCCTTCTTTCCTCCCCACACACCCTACTTGAGAAGGCAAGCAATTCAATCAACATTGGCCACACATGTATCATTATGCAAAACACTTCCATAACAGTCATGTTGTGAAAGACAAACTATACTCCCCTCCATCCAATCCTGTCCCTCTTTAATCAATTTTTCCCCTTGACCCTGTCCCTTTTCAAAAGTGTTGGCTTTTGATTACCTCCTCCCCCATCTGCCCTCCCTTCTATCATCCCTCCTCTCTTATCCCCTCCCTCCCTACTTTCCTGTAGGGTAAGATACACAATTGAGTGTGTATGTTATTCCCTCCTTAAGTCAAGTCTGATGAGAGCAAAATGCACTCATTCCCCCTCCCCTGCTCCCTCTTCCCTTCCAACAGAACTGCTTTTTCTTGCCTCTTTTATGTGAGATAATTTACCCCATTCTATCTCTCCCTTTCTCCCTCTCTCAATATATTCCTCTCTCAGCCCTTAATTTAATTTTATTTTTTTAGATATTATCCTTTCATATTCAGCTCACCCTGTGACCTCTGCCTACATATATATATATATATAAATATATATATATATATATATATATATTCCCTTCAACAACCCTAATACTTAGAAAGGGTTCCTGAGTTACAAATATCATCTTTCCATGTAGGAATGTAAACAAAACAGTTCAACTTTTGTAAGTCCCTTATGATTTCTCTTTCCTGTTTAGCTTTTCATACTTCTGGTGATTCTTACATTTGAAAGTCAAATTTTCTCTTCAGCTCTGGTCTTTTCGAGAGGGCCTGAAAGTCCCCTATTTTATGGAAAATCCATATTTTGTCCTGGAGTATTATACTCAGTTTTGGTGGGTAGGTGATTCTTGGTTTTAATCCTAACTCCTTTGACTATCATATTCTAAGCCCTTTGGTCACTTAATGTAGAAAGTGCTAGATCTTGTGTTATCCTGATTGTGTTTCCACAATGCTCAAATTATTTCTTTCTGGCTGCTTGCAATATTTTTTCATTGACCTGGGAACTATGGAATTTGGCTATATTATTCCTAGGAGTTTTCTTTTTGGGATCTCTTTCGAGAGGTGATTGGTGGATTCTTTCAACTTCTACGTTACCCTCCAGTTCTAAAGTATCAGGACAGTTTTCCTTGATATTTCTTGAAAGATGATGTCAAGGTTCTTCTTTTGATCATGGCTTTAAGGTAGTCCAATAATTTTTAAGTTATCTCTCATGGATCTATTCTCCAGGTCAGTGGTTTTTCCAATGAGATATTTCACATTGTCTTCCATTTTTTTATCCTTTTGATTCTGTTTTATAATTTCTTGATTTCTCATAAAGTCACTAGCTTCCACTTCCTCCATTCTAATTTTTAAGGTAGTATTTTCTTCAGTCATCTTTTGGACCTCCTTTTCCGTTTGGCTAATTCTGCCTTTTAAGCCATTCTTCCCCTCATTGGCTTTTTGCAGCTCTTTTGCCATTTGGGTTCACCTGTTTTCAAGGTGTTATTTTCTTCAGTATTCTTGGGGTCTCCTTTAACAAGTCATTGACTTGTTTTTTTTTTTTTCATGATTTTCTTGCATCACTCTCATTTCTCTTCCCAGTTTGTCCTTTACTTATCTTACTTGCCTTTCTGAATCCTTTTTGAGCTCTTCCACGGCCTGAGACCAATTTGTATTTTTTTGGAGGCTTTTGATATGGGCTCTTTGATTTTGTTGACTTGTTCTGGATTTATGTTTTTATCTTCTTTGTCACCAAAAAAAGATTCAATAATCTGAGTCTTTCACTCCTTGCCCATGGTCCCAACCAACTACTTAACCCTTGAGGTTTTTGTCAGGGTATTTCCAAAGCTTCAGGGGCATTGCTGTTTTCAGAGCTACTTCTACACAGCAAGCTCTGCCACACCAGCACTCCTCCTCCCCCAAGAACCACCCACTAGGGCCATGACCCAGATCCAAGCAGGGCAAAGCAAGAGAACCCTGCTTCTCTGACAGCAAAGTGCTCCCTGAACTCCCATTCTGATCCTTCACTTGATTCCTCCCTCCAGGTGGGCCTGGGGCCAGAAATAACTGCAGCTGGGGCTCTGGAAGCAGCTGCAGGAGCATCCTGCTGTGGTGCTGCACCACCTCTGCTGCCCCTGGTGCTGGACCAGATGCTCTCACCTAGATCCAGCAGTTTTCCCACTAACCTGCCAAATTGTCTTTGGCATTTGTGGGTTGAGAAGTCTGAGAGCTGCCACAGCTCAGTGATTCCAGGCCCTAGGGCCTGCTCTACTCGATCTCCTCAGTACCCAGTCTGACCTGGTGCAGCCCATGCTGGGCTGCTCTCTGCTTCCAGCACTGTGCAATAGACTCTTCCTAGTAACACTCTAGGCCCTCTTGGCCTAGAAACCTTCTACCCTCTATGATTTAATGGGTTCTGTCATTCTAGAATTTGTTCAGAGCTTCCTCTACAGGTGTTTGGAGGGATTTGGGGGAGGGCTTAAGTGAGTCCCTGCTTTCCAGCCGCCATCTTGGCATCTTTTGACCCTAACTTTACTTGTTCATTGTGAATTTCTTTGCTATCATGTCTATGCATCTTAGCTGTGGTGCCCACCAGACACTAAATACTCTTACTCCCTTGGCAATCATAATAACCACAACTTAGTATGCATATTAGGAAAATTCTTACATTGACTTCCTCTAAAATCCTATCCTTTAACTACAGACAAAAACCCAGGTGGGAAATAGGCCCATTGGTATGTGTGTGTGTGTGTGTGTGTGTGTGTGTGTGTGTGTGTGTGTGTGTGCAATTTTTTTTTAATCCACAGCAGTTAATTGAAAAGGCTTTACTGTGGCTAGAAAGCAACAATGAAGCATACCTATGCTTGAAATGTCATTTCAGTTGGTTGCTTCACAAATGTGGTAAAAGGGGCTGCTGATTTTCTTAGCTGTAGGCCATTATAAGTCCCAAGTTCTGAAAGAGATGAAATGAGTAAACACACCCCCTCTTATTGCTTTTCTTTGATTTTCTTGATATCAATAAATGTGCTCAGAAGTTATGTCATTAGCACTCTGTGTGTGGTGTGGTGTGTGGTACGATGTGGTATATGTATGTGTATGTGTGTGTTTGTGTGTGTGTGCACACGTGAAAGAGAGATAGGATAACAAGTTCTATTTTCTAACAGACGTGTCATTTACAATCTTGCCCCACTGCTCCAACCATTCATGAAGCCCTTATGCCAACTAAGGGATGACAACCTCCATATTCTCTTTTCTTTCTATACGATATGTGTATTTGCCTTTTGCCAAAGTAACTCACACATTCTACAACTGGCACAAGTCTCAACAACAACAACAAAAAATTTGCATAACTCAGGTAAAATTTCACTTTCTTCTTCAATCCGCCATCTACTGGTGTAAACAGTAACTGTAAACTTTTGAACTTCAAGAGGACACAGTCTGTATTGAGGAATGGAATAGCTACTAGAAGTACAACCTACCTGTGGTCTAATAAACCAGTCCATGTGAAAGTATTATTGAATCCTCCTTTAGTAATATCTTGGCTTTTTTTTTTTAAACAAAGCCTTTAACTAAAAGTCTTGAGTGAAAAAAGAAAACACTAACTGATTACTAATTGCTAGGCATTTGGCTAAAGAATGATTTTAAAATTATGAATTATTAACATCATGGTGATCAAAAATTTATTTTTCTAAACTCCTTTTTGTACAGTTGGATCTCAACCAACAGACATTTTCTTTTTCTTTCATTCAATAAACATTTCTTAAGTGTTTTCTACATGTACTACTCTATGCTTTATACAAGAGGAAAGTCAAGGATGGATAAAGAGCAATCTATGAAGCTTATAGACTAATGGAGAAGAGGGAAGGGAACAGACATTTATTAAAACACCTAATTTGTGCAAGGCACTATGTTAAGGGAATTTTCTTTTGATTCTCACAACAACCTTGGAAGGTAGATGTTATCATTATCCTCATTTTACATTTAAGGACAAATATAGTCAAAAGACTTGCCGAGGGCTAGTAACTTGGTTGTTCAGTCGTTTCAGTCATGTCTGACTCTTTGAGGCCCCATTTGGGGTTTTCTTGGTAAAGATACTGGAGCAGTGTGCTATTTCCTTTTCCAGCTCATTTTTCAGATGATGAACTCAGGCAATTAGGGTTAAGTTACTTGCCCAGGGTCTCACACAGTTAGTAAGTTTCTGCAGCCAAATTTGAACTCAGGTCTTCCTGACTCCAGTCCCAGCACTCTAGCCACTGTGCACTTAGTCATGCGACTAGTAAATGTCTGTTATCAGAGATTAATGCAGGTCTTCCTGATTCTAGGTACAACATTTTATCAAATGTACCGTCTCAGTACCCTAACACAAGGGCCATGGTATTGAATATATAAAGCAACTGTGATTCCATCATTAGAGATAATTCTAGGCTTAGAAACTCTTGCCACCAATTCAGATTGCAATTCATGCATGATTTAATAGATAAGTTCTAAATAGGTAAGAAATAGGAGGAATGAGGAGGCATAGAAGCAGGACTGTAAATCTGTGTCTTCTTAACTCATCATCCAGTAATCTGTCAATTACACCATTGGATCTCTAAGTAACATGAAATTCAACAATGCAGCTGTATTCAACAAGCACTTATATTTATTTCCTACTTCTTGCTGATGCATTGTGTCTTTTAAAAATTACAAATGCAGTCGTATAAATAATCTTGACATATTAAGATAATATGCCATTATGTAATTATATGTATGTCTGTCTGTATGTTTCTTTCTATAAACATACATATATGTGGATTTATGTGTGTATATATATGCATATATATATATATATATATACATGTGCATGTATGTTTGTATATATTGACATTAACTATGTGATCTTTAAGCATGATGCATTTTCCATTTTTACCTGATTTAATATAGTTGTTTTTTCTGAGATCATTATTGTTTTGAGTTCTCCTTAAGCATAATGGATTTTGATCAATTCCTTTATTTAACTCCATGTAAATCTTGAGATTTCACATGTTAAAGGTAGATGTGGAAACTCTTCCAATCAGCAGGACAGTGGGTGGGAGCTAGAGCCCCCAGTCCCAGGTAACTCTGAGCTTGAGAAGGAATAAGGCAGGACAGAGGGGGGCAGCTTGAATTACATGTGAAAATAATTCTTATCAGGTGAGTCTTTTTTTTTTTTTTACTTTTGAACACCTATTTTTTTAAAACCTTGAGTTCCAAATTCTCTCCCCTCTTCCCTTCC
>JAQQSZ010019386.1:0-10374 GCA_028646595.1 Phalanger gymnotis
TTTTTTACTTGATTCTCTTGGATTCTCTAAATAAATCTTCAGAGCATCTGCAAAGAATGATAACTTGGTTTCTTCTTTGCCTATTCTAATTCCTTCAATTTCCTTTTCTTCTCTTATTGCTGAAGTTAACATTTCTACTAGCAAATTGAATAATAAGGGTGATAATGGACAGCCTTGTCTCACCATTTATCTTTTTGGAAATGCATCCACCTTATCCCCATTACATACAGTGCTTTTAGTTTTAGGTAGATGCTACTTATCATTTTAAGGAAGACTCCATTTATTCCTATGCTTTCTAGTGTTTTTAATAGGAATTTTTTATCATATATTTTGTCAAACATTTTTTCTGCATTTATCTAGATAATCATAAGTTTTCTGCTAGATTTGTTATTGGTATGATCAATTATGCTGATAATTTTCCTAATTATTGAACCAACTTTACATTCCTGGAACAAATCCTACCTGGTCATAGTGTACTATTCCTCTGATAAGTTGCTGTAATCTTTTAGCGAATATTTTGTTTAAAATTTTTGCATCTATATTCATTAGAGAAATTGGTCTATAATTTTCTTTCTGTGTTTTGAGTCTTCCTGTTTTAGGTATTAATACCATATTCACATCACAAAAAAGTATTTGGTAGGACTCCTTCTTCACCTATTTTCCCACATAGTCTATAAAGTATAGGAATAGATTGTCTTTTAAATGTTTGCTAAAATTTACATATAAATCTAACTGGCCCTGGAGATTTTTTTTTTCCTAGGGAGTTCGTTGATGGCTTGCTCAATTTTTTTTTTCAGAAATTAGCTTATTTAGGTATTTTACTTCCTCTTCTCTTAATCTGGGCAATTTATATTTTTGTATTTTTGTATCGAATTGGTCAAATGTTTAACAATTTTGTTGTGTTTTTTTTTTCATAAAACCAGCTCTTAGTTTTATTTATTAGTTCAAAAGTTTTCTTGATTTCAGTTTTATTAATCTCTCCTTCGGTTTTCAGTATTTCTGATTTGGTATTTAATTGGGGATTTTCCATTATTTCTTTTTCTAGCCTTTTCAGTTGTGTGCCCAATTCATTCATCTCCTTTTTCTCTATTTTATTCATGTAAACATTCAGAAATATAAAACTTCTCCTAAGAACCACTTTTGCTCCATCCCATAAGTTTTGTATGTTTTCTCAATATTGTCATTCTCTTAAATGAAATTATTGATTGTTTCTATGATTTGTTCTTTTACCCACTCATTCTTTAACATTAGATTATTTAGTTTCCAATTAATTCTTAGGCTATCTTTCCATGGTCCTTTATTACAAATTTTTTTTCATTGTATCATGATCTGAAAAGCATGCATTGACTATTTCTGCCTTTCTGCCCTGGATTGTGAGGTTTTTATGATCTTGTTCATGGTCAGTTTTTGTGTATATGCCATGTACCACTGGGAAAAATAGTACACTCCTTTCTATATCCATTCAGTTTTCTCCAGAAGGCTATCATATCTACATTTTCTAAAATTCTATACACCTCCTTAACTTCTCTCTTGTTTATTATTAGGTTAGATTTATCAAGTTCAGAGAGGGGAGGTTGAGGTACCCCCAGTATAGTTTTGCTGTCTATTTCTTCCTGTAACTCCCTTAATTTCTCCTTTAAGAATTCAGATGCTACACCACTTGGTGCATATATGTTAGGAAATGCTATTACTTCATTGTCTATGGTGCCTTTTATCAGGATATAGTTTTCTTTCTTATGTCTTTTAATTAGATCTATCTTTGCTTTTGCTTTGTCTGAGGTTAGGATTGCTATGTCTTCTTCTTTTTTTTTTTACTTCAGCCGAAGCATAATGTATTTTACTCCAGCCTTCTACCTTTACCCTGTGTGTATCCCCCTGTTTCAAATATATTCCTTGCAAGCAACATATTATATGATTGTGGTTTTTAATCCATTCTGCTCTCTACCTCTGCTTTATGAAAGATTTCATCCCATTCACTTTCACAGTTATGATCACTATCTGTGTCTTTTTTTCCATCCTATTTCCCCCCTCCATTTATGCTTTCATTTCTCTCTTCTCCCTTCCCCTCCTCAAAAAGAGTTTTGCTTTTGACCACTGCCTCCCTCAATATTCCCTCCCTGTCAGCTCCCCTCCTTATCTTGCCCTTACAATTTCTTCCCTTTTCTTCATACCAACCTCCCTTTTCTTTACTCTTTCCACTCCTACTGCCTGTAAGGCAAGTTTGATTTCTGTACTTAACAGAGTATGTTATTCCCTCCTTGAACCAAATCCAATGAGAGTAAAGCTGAAACATTTCTCTGCTCCCTCCCTTCTTTCCCTCTATTAAAGTATGTTTTTGTGCCTCTTCATGTGATGTAATTTACCCTTTTCTGCCTCCTCCTTACCTCTTCTCCCATTACACTCCCTATACATCTCTCAATTTTTTTTATCATAACATCAGTTGATTTATGCCCACACCCTCTGTCTACATATATTGCTTTTAGATGTCATACTAACTATACCATCCTCAAAATTAGGAAATAACATCCTCCATATAGAGATGTAAACAATTTGCCCCTGTTGAATAACAATGTTTTTTTCTTCCTTCCCCTCCCCCCATTTACCTTTTTATGCCTCTCTTGAGTCTTTTATTCGAAGATCAAATTTTTCATTGAGCTCTGGCCTTTCCATCAGGAAGGTCTGGAATACCCTTATTTCATTAAATATCCATCTCCTTGCCTGAAAGTTTATGCTCAATTTTGCTGGATAGTTGATCCTTGGTTGTAGTCCAAGCTCCTTTGCCTTTCAGAATATCATATTCCAATCCCTCCAATCTTTTAATGTAGAAGCTGCAAGGTCCTTTGTGATCCTGACTGTAGTTCTGAGATATTTGGATTGTTTCTTTCTGGCTGCTTGCAATATTTTCTCCTTGACATGATAATTCTGGAATTTGGCCAAAATATTCCATAGAGTTTTAAATTTGGATCTCTTTCTGGTGGTGATTGGTGGATTCTTTCAATGAATATTTTACCCTCTGATTTTAGGACCTCAGGGAAGATTTCTTTGATGATTTCTTGGAAGATAATGTCCAGGCTCTTTTTTCATCATGGCATTCTGGTTGACCAATAATTCTTAGAGTATCTTTGCTGGATCTATTTTTCAGGTCAGTTGTTTTTCCAATGAGATATTTTACATTTTCTTGTCATTTTCATTCTTTAGATTTTGTTTGACTGTTTCTTGATGTCTCATAGCATCATTAGCTTCTATTTGCCTAATTGCGAGTTTTAACAAATTATTTTTTTTTCAAATAGCTAGCTTCTGCATCATTTTTTCCATTTGGCCAATTTTACTTTTCGAGCATTCATTTTCTCATGTTAGATTCTCTAATTTTTCTTTTACCTCTCTATTTTGGCTTTTAAAATCCCCATTGAGCTTTTCCATGAATTCTTTTGGGCCTTAAGATCAGATCATATTCCCTTTTGAGGTTTCAGATGTTCACATAGTATCGATGCTGTCCTCTTCTTAATTCATATTTTGATCTTCTCTCTCCCCATAACATGATTCAATGATCTTTTTTTACATTTCTAGTTTACTTCTTCATAGTGGTTGCCTTTTTCCTGGCTTTTAAAGTAGATCTCTGTTTCTGGGGCCCAGGTGCTCTGTCCCAAGATTCTTGTTTTGGGAGCTAGTGTCCTAGTTGTTGGATTTTTATGCTGTGAGCTCTGTGTTTGTCAGCTAGAAGTTATACTGCATCTCAACTGGTGCTGAGCTGGAGCTGGCTGGTGTTTGCCAAGTTTCAAGGCCTAGTGAAGTCTTTCTGAGTTTCCCCATGCTTACACTGAAGCCCACAGTGTGAGGTGTGAGGGAAAGTTGGTCTGCCTGGTAGAAGTCTCCTCTTCTTCTAGGGCTGTACCATATAGCATGGGTGTCTTAATCCATTGGTCTGCACTAGTGTCTTCTAATTCCCCTGGCTGTGTGAGGGCACCCCTGGTGTCCTGGTGTTTGCACTTGCTGGCTCCACCACCCTGAGGCTCAGGAACTCCCACTGACGTGGGTGCTAAGGTGGAGTTTGCTGGGATGCTTCCCTTCCTGCACCTGTCTCCTTTTGTCACTGCAAGAGGAGCCCATCTCCCTATCCTCCTCAGCTAAAAGACTACTGAACCCCTACTTCTGTCTCCTCTATTCAAGGGTTTCTCCTAGGGCAGTATTCTCTGGGTTACTCAAGGGCAGCAAGTGACAGATGAGAATTCTTAAAGTTTACTCAGTCAGCATGGCTCTCAGAAGTGCAATAAGGTGTTTCAAACTTTTAGACCCTGGGCTGATAGCCCCAGGAGTAGCTACTGCTGCTGTTGCAGGCTCTGTGCTTCTGTCTCAACTAGACATTAGATATCTAGAAGACAGCATTTAATTCCATCAAAATTAAAGCACAATTGAAGCTTAGAGAGATGCAGGATTCTTGGCTGAGTAAGAAGGCAGATAAAATTCAGTTTTATGCTCATAGTAACAATCCAAAACACTTTTATGATGTCCTGAAGACCATTTATGGGCCAAAAACCTATGGTATATCTCAACTACTCAATGATGATGGAGCCACATTGTTTAGTGATAAGGAAATGATCCTAAAGAGATGAGCTGTATGCTTCCATAGTGTTCTCAAGCATCATCATTAATCATTGCTGAAGCCATTGACCATTTACCTCAGGTTGAAGTCAATTCCTACCTAGCTGAAACTCCAATTGAAGAAGAGCTTTTGATTCCCATTAGGCTCCTTTCATGTGGCAACACTGATTCCATTCCAGCTGAGATTTACAAGGTGAGGAGGGGGGTCCATTGTTCATACAAAAATTGACTGAAATTTTCTGGGTTACATGGCAAGAGGAGGTTATCCACCACAAGTTCAAGGATTCCTCCATTTTCCACCTCTATAAAATAAAGGAAACAAATTGTCCTGTGACAATCACAGAGGGTTTCTCTCTTAGTCACTGCTTGAAAGATTCTTGAAAGAGTGCTCCTTAATAGGCTGATACTTCACTTGGAAGATGGTCACATACCTGAGAGCTAGTGTGGCTTCAGAAAGCGCCAATGAACCATCGATATGGTGTTTGCTGCCTGACAACTCCAGGAGAAATGCCAGGAGCAGAAGAGAGGTCTGTACACAACATTTGTAGATCTGACTAAGGATTTCGATACGATCAGTAATGAAGACTTATGGAAAATTATGTCAAAATGTGGTTGCTAAGAGAATTTTATCAGTATTGTATGTCAATTTTACAGCAGTATGCTAGCTCAGGTTCTAGATAAATGACAATGCTCTTGCACTTTCCCAGTTGCCAGTGGAGTGAAACAAGGCTGTGTGCTTACATGCTTTTTATCATGTGTTAACAAAATGGATAATTATGAAAATGTTAATATTTCCTCATCAAAAAATAGAAAAAGACTTGAAAAAATGTCCTCAGAATACATTATAAAGAATTTTAAATTGCAAAAATAATTTTGGAACAAACACATAAATTTTCACTAATAAATAATAAAGTCTGAAACAGGATTGGATTTTTCCATTGTAATCAGAGATGACTTAAGGTTATGATAGCTCTCCTAAGACTGTCTTCAAACTTTGTCATTTAAACTATGTCAAAATGTCACATTTTTTTTCAATTACTTATATGAAGACATAGATTGAATCCTTATCAAATTTGTAGATTACAGAACAAGGAGGGATAGATAATGTACTGGATGAGAATTCCTATCTAAAATGATTTTGTAAGCTAGAATGATGGGCGTAGTTAAATATTACTGCATTTTGTGTGCATGAATACATAGGGTCCTACATTTGCTTTCAACTAATCAAATTTATAATTGGAAGCTAGGGGAAGTATTAATTCATTTTTAAAAGATTTAAAGAGTTTAGTAAGGTATAACCTCAATATGAGTCAATAGTGTGACATGGTCAACCAAAACGTTAACATGATTTTAGTTTATATTGTGAAGTATAGTTTCCAGGACATGAAGGTGATAGTCCCATTGTATTCCATGATGGTCTGGCCATGAATGGATAATTGTGCTCCATTTTAACTGGTATATTTTAGGAAGGACACTGAAAAACCGATCACGTCCAGTGGAAGGTAGCCAGAAAGGTCAGAAGCCAGAGGACCTTGAAAGGGCAATTAAAGGAGTTGAGGATGAAGAAAACATTTCAGTTTCACATGTTAAATGCCTTCAAGTATTATAAGAAAATTATTAAGCTTGTGTTGCTTGGTCTAAGGTACAGAAGTAGAGACAATGGCGGAAGGTTGCAAAGAGGCAATTTTGGCTCAGTACAAAGTAAGTCTCTTATGATTTAAGTCATCCAGAGTGAAATAAGATGCTCCCAAAGTTAATAGGTTTCCTCTGTCTAGTTGTGTTCAAGTGAAGACCACACAATTACTTCTTGGGATTGTCATAGAGAGAATTCTTCCTCGTGTAAATGTGTGTTATCCTCTAAGGTCCCTTACAACCGTAAGATTCCTTAATTCTGTGAAGATTTTCTCTGCATTTCTACTCTATTCAGAGAAATTAGTAAGTGATTTCTAAGACAGTATTCAGTCAAAAAGTTTCACAAAAACTTAGCAGTGCAACATACAGAATTACAAAACAAATAAATTAGGTGATGATTATTCAAATTGCAAAGGAAACTTGTTTTTTGTGGAGATTTTTCATTTGCTGCAGGGTTACTTTAAATAGTTAGCTACCTTAATACTTTTAAATATACTTCAAATCATACTCCAGCTTTCAGGATAATGTCTTTTGTATAAGTTATAGCTATTCTACCCACACCCCTGACCCTGAATTGGGAAATGTGTTTAAATACACGCAGCTCTGCTCTCTTGCACTCTGCTCATAGTACTGTTTAAAGGAAACCACCTGATTAAGATTCACGCACATCAGAGAAGTACCTTATCTCCTTACCTAGCACAGGGTAAAATGTAATTATTTTCTCATTTAAACTGAATGATGAAATAAACAATTTGAACTTCTGTCTAACCTCCAGCATGCCAGTGGCTAAATAACCTCCCGTTTAAATGAATAATTTGTCATGTTACAGAGCCCCCAAATTGCTTCCACCAATAAGTATATAATGGCTGAACTCTATATTACTTAAACAGTTTGGTTACTGTTCAAATGATTTATATATTCAATAAAAAAAAGCTGAAAATTGTCACTGGCTACATTATTTGTCTCTTGATATAAATTCTCTGCCTTTCCTTACTTTTCAAAGAACTTAATTTAAATATGAATAATGAAAAATTTCCAGAAATGTAAACCCAATAATGCTTTTTGAGGTGCAGAATGTTTAATATGAAACTTGAATAAAGCATAAAAGAATAGAATGTCAGTAAATCATGCTTTCTAACTTGACTTAGGATAAAATACTATATGGATTTGGCACCATATTGACATTAGGAATGTTTAGAGATGGATCTGAGCTAATGTATGCATATAGGGAAATCTGTGACTACAATTAAAGAAGTGATATAAAAATTGCTATTTTAATTTCAGAGTTATCAGTAAATTTTTCAATCACATATTTTAATTTTGCAAACACCTCAACACCAAGATGTATATGGCTTTCAAGACTATGAAGGAGAAGTAATGTGTTAAAAAAGCTGAATTACAAAAACAATGCTACAATCATTATATAACTTGGATATGGGTTATTTATAGAGAAAAATTATTTTTCTTTTTAATTTATACATGAATATATGCACATATATTCACATATATGTATGCTTGCATACATACGCATGTTTATGTGTATATGGCTGTATGCACACAAGACACATGTGTATATACATATATGTATTGCATGCACAAACACACACATATGTGGATATATATAATCTGTATTTAGATCTTGGGTAATTTCCCTTTCCCTCTTTCTTCCCCTATTCACCATATACATACATACATACATATATACAGAGAGAGAGAGAGAGAGAGAGAGAGAGAGAGAGAGAGAGAGAGAGAGAGAGAGAGAAAGTATATTTAGGGATTGGATTTAACCTGTAATGTAACTGGATCTTTGCGCACTATGATAATTTAAATGAAATTTTCTGTAGGAGGAAAGAGTTATTCATATGAAGATACCGAGGATGCTTTCCATATAACAAAGCACTATCATCTTCAATTTGCAGTGAGAGAAAAGATACAGAAACTAACCTATTGTGCCCTATTCTTATTTTCAGTGAATATTTTAACTTTTAAAGATCCTTGTCTTGTTTTGAGTATTAAAGATATTCACAACTTCCTTTTTTAAAAGGCTAATTGATAACATTTGTACACCTCAGTGATTTCTACTCACCCATAGAAACTACTCCTATACCAAAGAAGTAAAATGACCATGTCTGACATAAGTGACTATGTCTGAGTACATGCAACATTCCACACCTGTAGTCCACCCACCTTTCTGCAAAGAAAGGATCACACAAATGATAATAGTTTTAGAGTTAGAGGAGATCTTATAAATCATGGAATCCAGTCCCTTCATTTTACAAATGATGAAACTAAGGCCCAGAGCAATTAAGTGACTTGCCTTGGGTCATATAAGTAATAAGTATCAGAGCTAGGATTTGAACGCAGGGTCTCTCACTCTAGATCCATCACTCTTTTCAGAGGGATGACAAGTGGGTTTTAGTCACTGATTTGTGGGACCTATGATGGTTATTGAACATAGTCTAAGTTCAGGTGTCTTTTCAGCGCTTTCTTGTTTGCATTATTATAGACCTCATATATATTGCTCTCCTGATTCCATTCTCATTTTTTCCTAAATTACTTCATGCATGTCTTCTCAATTTTCTCCCCAATTCCTTATATGTTTCTTTCCTTTTTTCTTTGGTTTTTGGTCTATATCCATGATTTCATCAAGGGGAATATCTCCTGGTGAGGAAACTCACTCTACCAGTGCAGAAAGATCAGCAACTCATTTGTCTTAGAGTATTTCCAGCAGTATAAAATGATTAAGAAGAATGTCAGTGCACATTCATCTAGGATGTATCTGAAGCAGGACTTGAAACCAGGTCTTTCTGACTCTAAAGCTAGTTCTCTGACCACTACCACATTGTTTCTTACAGTACAATATTATTACATTAGCTTCATATGCCAAAATTTGTTTTGCCATCCCACAATTGATCATAAACTCATGAACCCTTTCTGTCTCTCTCTCTCTTTCTGTCTCTCTGTCTCTGTCTCTGTCTTCGTCTCTATATATGTATGTGTATATATATATATATGCATATATATATATATAAATTTATTGTTATTACAAGGGTGTTCCAATGAATATTTAGATATATGGCATACTAATTTAGGTCTTTAGATCTTCCTGAGTTATGTGCCCAGTAGGGATATCGCTGAGCCAAAGGCTTTGATTAGTTTATTGAATTTTCTTACAACATTTTAAGTGTTTTGGAAATGTTTTTGGCCCAGAATGTTTGGACCTAATCACAGCTTCATCAAGAGTTTAAGAGAGTTCCTAGCTTTCCATAGCCTTGCCAACATCAATTATTCCCATCTTTAACATATTTGTCCACTTTCTGGACAAATTGGAACTTCAGATTTGTTCAAATTTGCATTTCTCTTATTAATGAGAAAGTGAAACATTTTTTCATTTTTTCATATAATTATTAAGAGCTTTCATTTCCATTTTTACATGCATATGGTTCATAATATGACCAATTATGTACAGGGAAATGGTTCTTAGTTTTCATGTATTTATGACAGTTCCTTCTACATGTTGGAAAGAGAGTTCAAGACCAGACTGACATTTTCACTAGCATAAGGACTTCGTGGATGACAAATTTCTTCTATCAATGCAGATTAATACCTTCACTGAATCTTAATAGTCTTAGAGATTTGTTTAGTTCATTGAGAGGTTAAGAAATTTGCTTAAAGTCACAGAACTAATACATATATGAGAGACAGGACAGGAACACATGTCTTTCAGGCTTCAGGCCTGTCTTTCTATCTACTCCATCAGAAGTGTCAGACATGTAGGCCTATAGTTAGTGAATGTGGGAAACAGATTAAAATGTAACTGGGAAATATTTAACAAAATAAATAGATAACTAACTAAATGAATAAATAAATGGAATACAATGTAATGTAAATATGTTAACATATGGTTTTCTAAGTAAATATGTGACCTGCAAGGTTATTTACATTTTAGTCATCCTGCTTCTGTTTGAGTTTGACAGCACAGTACTACACCATCCTCTATACCCTTCTATCTTTGAAATCCTGACTTCTTTTAAATCATAACTGTTAATGTGAATGGGATGAACTCTCCCATAAAACGGAAGCAGATAGCAGAATGGATTAAACACCATAATCCTACAATATGCTGTTTACAAGAAACACATT